>BMAU01000598.1:0-45682 GCA_019973935.1 Trichonephila clavipes | reverse complement strand
TACATTATTCTCACGAACAATAATATTAGAAACTATAGTTACCTCCGTATTCTAATATTAGATAAAATTACTTATTATTATTTTATTCATATTTACTCTAGTGTTACTAAAGTTATGTTAATTTGTAACTCTCTTATTAATGTTTATTTCCATTCTTTTTACACTTTTGTTAACATTTCAGCCATTCACATGATTTAAATCTGAATTCACTGATTAGGGTCCATAATATGGCAATAAATTTTTTATTGCACTCCGATTTAGCGCGGGCTCTGCATTTTTAAGTGTAATTTTTAGGTAAGTTACCTCTATCTTGTAATGGATTTAGATATTAATATCCATTACTTTCTATAGGTTTTTGCTCAGTATTATTTACATAAAGGGGGAAGGTTGGCTGACCAAAAAAACATGTTCAACCCCACTTTTATATAAATTATTTTATATATTAGCTATCGTAAGTCAGCAATGTTTAATACTGCAGCATCCATTTCATAATTTTTAATCTCGGTTGCTCATGTGTCCTTCATTGTGGGACTTTTCTACTGTCTATGTGTTTTTTGAATGTGATTGTTGGATGTTATCTCTTGTTTGTAGAGAATAAGACTATATATATTGCAAATCTAACGAATGAGCCGGTTTGCAGAAAGTGTCAAGTGTAAATTTTTTATCAACAGACCCGGGTTGTTGTCCATATTTTACTTTCAGCAGGCAAATCTAGCTTTGTTTTCAAAGACAAAGAAAACACGTCTTCTTTTTATCTGTCGTAAAAAGGTAATTATCGATATATTTCTAATTGCTGCGATACAAATTTTTGTATTAATGTTTAAATAATTGTAAAATAGAAAAAAAAATTGTACTCTATTAATGTTGTTTGAAAGACTCGGGATTCCGTTACCTGCACGATCGTGAGGGTTGGATTTTACTTGAGTCACTGCAGCCGTAAAGGTATGTACATACCATGCGATTTTTCTTTTCTCTGTTTCAATAATTTTGATGAAAGCCTACATAAAAATGAAATATATAGTTAGATAATTTATACCTAATGTTCTTGGGAGTCGCAATGGACGAGTCCCTTTTTTTCTTTCTCTCTGTCTTTTTTTTTCTTTTCATACTTTTGTTGAGTAGTATGGCATTTTTATCCTCCCCACAGATATCAGCATCCATATATCTTCCCCTCCCCCCAAAAAATCTGGGTTTTACGGTGTGAGCTAGAGAGAGAGAGAGAGAGAGAGAATAGTGTGTTTTAAATATACATATATTTTTTAAATAATGAATTTTCCTGGTACATTTTACTATTTTTCATGGAATACTGTGTTAACTTTCAACCAAAAACTTTTTCAGGTGTCTAAAAGGAGAAGAATTCTCCCAGAAGAAGATAATTTTGATTCGATTGAATTTAGATCAGAACTTAGTGATCTCTCGGATGATAACAATGCTGCGAACAAAACATATGAATCGCGTATACTGGAAGCAGAACCAAGTTCAGATGAGAGCGATGAAGAAAAAAATGGGAATATTTGAAATGGAAAGACAATTTTGGATTATTTTTTACCATAAAAGTCTCTTGAACACATTCATTACATTGATTTAGCTGTTGCAAATTCTTGGTTTCTGTGCAAACAAGATGTAATATCAAATAAAATTGCTTTAAAAATCAAAATGGATCGCTTAAAATTTAAGTTAGAGATAGTTGAAGCGTTATCATTCTCCCACATACTAACAAAAGCATTTTAACTAATAATGAAGATGATAGCGTTGTAATTCCATCCGCAAAAAGATCGAAGCGTTATAATCCACCTGCTATACATGTCATGGCTTTCATCCTGGCCATTTCAGGATAAAAGGCTTGGCATGTATAGCCATTTTCGATGTGTTGATGACATTTCAAGGCCTCGCAAGTGCAGATTTGAAAACTACGAAAGCAGTTCGAAGACATGTAGTGAAAAATGTAATGGTTATTTATACTTGTCAAAAACCTAACAAACGATTTTTACAGTAAATACATAATGAATTAATAAAAGAGTTAATTATACATCAATAATTACTTATTTGTAACAATTTTAGTTGAATTAAGATTGTTTCTTCTATCAACTTAGGGTTAAAAATGTATAACTCGTAAAATTTCATAGGTGACTTCTTTCACAGATAACACCCAACCCACACGATCGTGCTGATACCGTCTACGTTCCAGGGGGGAGTGGGAATTTTTTTATTATTTTTCTCAGTGTCATTGGGGTCCATATAGTATTAATAACCAGAAGAATTTAATATTTTAAGAAAAAAATAATTCGAGTCTTAAAGGGATATATAACGTTTCTCGGAAAATGCCACAAAATTAAGTAAAAAGAAATACTTATATGTCATCCACTCATATTTATTGAATATCCACTAAAATATTCAGATTTTTTTCGAGGGAAAGTCTCTGAAATCACAATCTGTTTATGTATATTGTGCATTGTATGTGCTAATATAAATATTTTAAACATGAAATATTCTTGAAAAATTATATGCTGTTTAATAACAAAATTTCGCTAAGAACATTTTTTTTACAACCAAGGCGGCTTTTACAATCAGTAGCATGCAGAAATAAATCTACGCGTTAACACGTGTTTAACCTGCAAAGTAATTACGAACGACAGTTTACTGCTAGTCTCTTGGTGGCTTAAAATTCGTAGGTTTCAATTTGCTTTTTTATATATAAACTATCCAAAAAATAATTAATAAATTAATAACATAAAGCACCAAAAATTTAAATGCTTTACTGTTAAGTTCTTCAACAATTAATAAAATCTAAAAATAATATGGTTTAAAATATGCTGCTGGAGACAGAGATTTAAACCTAATAAGACTTAGAAATATATTTTCTGATAACATTTTTAAGGCTTCGTACGTCAAATATTTTTGAAAATAATAAGAAGTAAAATTATGAAAATAATGAGCTACTCCTTACGAATTGGTGTGTTTTCTGAGAAATCTTACAAGAAAGATTATAGTCGAAATACTTATTACAATGTGGTAATTGGCAATTAAACTATAACACTACACCACACATACAAAAATTATAACATTTTTAAAACGTTGAAATTTGTATTGAGATATTTAAAGCTAGAGCTATTAAAGCTGATAAATAATAAATTCAACATATTTTGGCACGCAGTTATATAGAATTCCTCCTCCCCACATCCTTACTAATGTTACTATCCTTACTTACGTGAAAGTTTGTGTGGAGAGAGAGAGAGAGAGATGTGTGTGTGTTTGGTATTCTTTCACGCAAAAACAACTCAATGGATTTCAATGAAACTTTGTAGTAATATAGTTGACTAGCTGGTATACCCGTTCTTCGCACGGGTGAACTGAAAAATTAAACAACACAGATTGGAGGACGAAGAAGTTTTTAATGAGTTAATTTTATGTGAATTGCAAATTCAACAAAGAAAGCTTTTTGCGTAGCTCAGCTAAACAAAAAAAGAAAGAAAATAAACACCTTTGTTAAATTTTAAGTATGTAGATCTAATAGCTGATAAAAAGGATTTTTTTTTATTTATAACTCCCCGTAACACTCTTGAGGGTCGATTTTTGAAAATACCTCTCAAAGCTGATCTCTGCTCAGCAAAAAGTAACACATTGTTAAAAGTTTTGCGTAATGAACGCTTGAAATAGTGTAAATAATTTTTAGCTGAAAGTATAATACATTAATATTACTTTCTGTAGTATTTATTTTATGTTAAAATTGTAAGATTCCCAAGCAACGCCGTTTCTTAAATTATAATGACGATTCAATGAAAAACATAGCGAAATGTTAACGATAGAGTCAAGTTGGCAAATGCCTAGCTACTTTCATAACTCGAGTTTTATTAGAGCTTTGTAAGACCCACCGTGTAGGGGTGAAATGCACTTTAATACTTTATCCAACCGCATTATGATTTACTGCAGTTTTTTTCATACAATATTTTTTTTTGATCACTACATTTAAAATTAAGGGATATACATAAACAAAACACTCCACTTTGGAAAATTTAATCCATTAGAGCTAATAAATTAAATAAAGACATTCCACTGTAAAATTAATTATGTATACCATTCATTTAAAATAAGTAGTCAAATCATTTTCTAAGGTCTTCATTAACATACAAAAACATAAGACACTTAAATTTTGACGAACTATTTTTTCCGCTAAAATACTCATCATGGAACCCGTGCTGCCATATATCTTGGAAGAGTGCATTTCAAAGAATATTCCTGCTAAGTATTGGTAGAATATTCCTTCTAAGTTGGTGTGGTGTGGTAGTTAGGACAAGGGGTGCCAGCTCAGATGTCGTCCACGTTACTTGACTATGGTTCAAAATTACGTGATCCGTTGCCAAAAGCCCTCGTGTAGCTGAACAGTGCAACATTAATATTCACTCACTCTCACACTCCCAAGAAATACAGAACAATAGTTATTGCGTTTTTAAGTGAAAAAATAATTATATCTGCCTATTCAATTAAAATTATAGCTATATAATTAACTACTAATCACAAACAAATTTTGAAAATTTATCCAAATGATGCAGTGTTAAAGAGAAAGTTTATTTACTTTAAGTATTAGAATTGATAAAAGCATTTGTTTGGAAAAAAGATCAATTGCTTACTACCAAATATGCATAAAAAAATCATAAAAAAACATTAAAATAAAGAGAGATTTATAACAGTATTTGCTACAAAACTATTCGCCTTCCTCGGTAAAATATTCATCATAGCACCCGTGCTGCCATATACCTTGGAAGAGGGGATTTCAAAGAATATTCCTGCTAAGTATTGGTAGAATATTCATTCTAAGTTGGTTTGGTGTGGTAGTTAGGAGAAGAGGGTGCCAGCTCAGGTGTCGCCACGTCACTTGACCATGGTTCAAAATTACGTGATCCGTTGCCAAAAGTCCTCGTATAGCTGAACAGGGCGACATTAATATTCACTTACTCTCACACTCCAAAAAATATAGTACAGTAGTTATTGCATTTTTAAGTGTAAAAATAATTATATCTGCCTATTCAATTAAAATTTTATAGCGTTATAATTAACTACTAACCACAAAGAAATTTTGAAAATTTGTCCAAATGATGCAGTGTGAAAGAGAAAGTTTATTTACTTTAAGTATAAGAACTGATAAACGCATTTATTTGGAAAAAATATAAATTTCTTACTACCATAAAAAACATTAAAATAAAGAGATTTATAACAACCTCTCCCTTCAAAACTTAGTTTTATTCTGAAATAAAAAAATAGGCATTATGCTGATCAGAGGAATTAATTAGAAGCGAGCACCTTGCGTAGCCAAAACAAAAAGAGTTATTTCACAAACAAAAGCTAGATATATGCTGACGTGTGCTTTTTTGCAGCGCACGCCAGAATTTCTCTCAGATGGCAGAATTTTTTCCTACTTACTTGACAAATATTGTTATATTTTGGACACTTCATACAATATCTTTGTAAATTATAGTCTATGCTATAAATTATAGCCTGTGTACTATTCTGATGTATAAGCTATATTACTGTAAAGTTTCATTAAAATCCATTCAGTTGTGTTTTCGTGAAAGACCCACAAACATCCTCACAAACTTTCGCATTTATAATATATATTAGATACAGCAGGATAACACATAGGCCATAATTTATAAAGATATTGTGTGGTGTCCAAAATATAACGATAATTATTAAGAAAGTAGGAAAAAATTCTTCCATCTGCAAAAAAGCCCGTGACAGCATATATCTATCTTTTATGTGTGAAGCAAAACTTTTCATGCTGTTTTGTCTACGCCAGGCACCAGAATCTGCGAATGCTTGAACAGGTAGAGTGTGAGGCTGATTTCAATTTTAACATAAAATAAATACAACAAAAAGTAATATTAGCGTATTAAACTTGCAGATATAAATAATTTATACAGTTTAAGCGTTCATTACACATAATTTGTAACAGTGCACTACTTTTGCTGAGCAGAGATCAGCCTAGGAAGGTGTATTCAAATTCGAACCACAGGAGAATTACGGGGAATTATAGATAAAAAAAATCCTTTTTATCAGCTATTAAATCTAAAGACTTAAAATTTAACAAACAGGGTTTTTTATTGTTCAGCTTAGATATGTAAAAAAAAGTTGTTCTTTTGTTTTATTTACAACTCCCGTAAAATTATTTCATTCAAAACTTATTTTTCCCTCAATCTGTATAGTTTAATTTTTCAATTCACCCGTGCTAAGAACGGGTATAACAGCTGTGCTGTTCCTCCCCTTGGGAGAACATCTCTCGAAGTATCAGCGTGAGCTAGAGGCGTAGGATTAACGAAAGAACTAGAATCAAACATTATCTTAATATGACTTTATTAAGATATTCAACTTAAACCTTTAACAAATTAAATTATAATAATTAATATGAGAGAATCTACGATGGCAAAATACGCAACACACAATATATATATTTAGCTAATAATCTAATTCAGACCACTTTCAATAACTGAATCACCTAATCACTGATTCTAATATTAAATAGTCAATCCTACCTTATTACAGCCTGGAGAATCACTCTGTAATGACTTACGTTCAATCTTGACTTAACTTGTATGCACTGGTGTTCAACTTGAATTAAATATATTCGATCACTTATAACTTCTAATCACAGTCACGTAAAGCTCGTTCAGACTTGAACCACGATTCTGCTATTGGATATCAACTACCTGCCAATTTCCATCCACTAACACAAATTGTCATACATTGCCATTGCGTTTACTCTAAGTTCCGTTATTTAAAAGCTTGTTCATTTGTATCTTTTATTCACACTTCACTTCTTGGATTTGGTTGGAAAAGAGTTGCCATTAATCCTGGCCCAAAGAACCCAAAGGACATGTTAAAGAAAAGACGCGTGAGCCCGTCACATAACTAGTATTATATATGTAGTACTTATTAAAAACAAGAAATAGTCATTGATATTTAAAGAAGAAACTAGTTCAGTTTTCTTGAAGAACGACGGGATTTCAAATAAAAGTCCCCCCTCCTCTGGATACTCTCTAAACATCATTACAAGTTTTAAGAAAACTACATTTCTGATTCAGAACCCACCCAACGAGTCTTAAATCCCCATTCATCAATGGGACACCTGAGAAACTCGCATCATTTCCTCAAAGAAGGAAGAGTTTTTTGTTTTCTTTCCTCTCTTCTTAATTATGCAATGCTGACTCTCCGAATTACTCGCAAAATATTAACTTAAAAGTACATGCATTTGAACAAGCTTAATAAAACGAAAGTTTTCCTGGTTGTATATTTTAGTCGAATATTGAACATATTTTTATGGTCGGTTTAATGCACAGAATGTGATTTTTGAGATCTTGAATAAATATGTATTTAAATAAAAATACTTCAGGAAATCGGAACCACTCACACATACAGAAAAATATTAATTTTTTCATTCTTTCGAATGCGTTTTATTCCATGCAAATAACAGCAATATCCTAGAACTAAGAAAAGTAAGAAACTCCCAAGGATCAACACGACGCTCAGGATTTCGTGGTGGCGCATATTGAAGGGAGTCGGAAATTTTCATTACTTTCCCACAACAGGTTTCGCTTTCGAATGGAGTTCGAGGTTTTCATTACGCAACAGCTTCTCCTAACTACCACTAAGAGTGAAAGAGGGCGATATTGAATTACGTATGCGAATTAAGCTATTTATTCAATTCTCCAACGCGAATGATAAAAATACAAACGCACACTCCTGTTAATTTTCAGGATTTAAATAATTGAAATACGAAAATTATTCCGATTAGTACAGCATGAAGAAGTTAAAAAGCATAAGTTGTTAAATGCATAAACTTCATAATAATTATAGAACTATTAATCTTTTAGTAAAAGCCCCCCTCCAAATAAATACCACAACATTCTTGAAAAATTACGATGCATGTTAAAAATGGATGTTTGAAACCTTCAAATAATTAAAATGGAGTGAGAGACTAAAATCAGAAAAACTCTAAGCGAGTGTTTAGTTTGGAATATTCAAAATAGTGAAAGTTAGAGCCCTCCATCTTTCATATTGCGAAAAAAATAATGAAAATAACAGACTAACCTGTAACGGAACCAAAAAGATTGAGCAGCGATCAAGAAAATTGAACCTCGCTTCCTTCGTGTTGGATAGCAAATGAGAAATGGTAGAAAAATTGTTGATTCGAAAATACTTTTGCAATTCTGCGTTTTTGTGTGGTTTCTAATAAAATCAGTTCGGTAGAAATGACCCAAAGAATAAAAATACGAATTTTTTTTAAGAAAAACATTTTATCCTAAGAACTGCGTCAATGAAAAATAATATGAAAAAAGGACATATTCAGAAAAAAATTTATATGATAGAAAATTAGAATATACATAAAGAACTAAAAACTGTCCATTAAAAATCACAAGCGAATTAGTCTTTTATAAATACTAATTCGCTAAATCCCGAAAAAAGTTTCGAAGAAGAAAAAGGAAAATTCTTTTAACAGAGATTTAACTTCAATATAAAAGTGTGTTTTTTTTTCAGGTATAGAAGTTTAAGTTGACATTACTTTAAAAGATGGCGACCGATTTAACAGCTGTCAAGTGATTTATTCTCAGTTTGGTTTGGCAATTCATCAAAACGATCATCAAGCAAGGCGTAGATTCGTCGAATGGGCCCAAAACGAGATTGCCGTTGTTCCCGATTTTCATAAGTGAATTTTGTTTAGCGATGAAGCGCACTTCTGGTTGAATGGCTACGTCAACAAACAACGCATTTGGAGTGAAGCTAATCCACAAGTGTATGTCGAAACACCGTTACATCCAGAAAAACTGACTGTTTGTTGCACTTTATGGGCTGGTGGAATCATTGGTCCGTACTTCTTCAAAAACGATGAAGGACACAACGTTACAGTCAATGGTGATCGGTATAGAGCCATGATTACTAACTTTTCATTCCTGAATTGAACAATCATGATGTCCAGGAGCTGTGGTTCCAACCAGACGGCGCAACATGTCACACACAGCTCGTGCCACAATCGATTTATTGAAAGACACGTTTGGTGACCGCCTAATTTCACGTTTTGGACCTGTGAATTGGACCGTTAATTCTGGGATAACTGTTTATTTGTTACCAATGACCTTGACAGAGTATTCTCCAATAAGGAAGTCTTAATGGGAACTAAAATGAATTTATCACATTTCACCCTCTTTTCTTGGGGAGTTGCAAACGTTTTTTTACAATCAAGTTACTAGTTTTGATCGAGTTCCCTGCGTGACCACTTTTTAGCGGCACGTAGATTTGGAGCATTTTCATTAGTTATATTGGATTTTTCTCAAAAGATGAAAGAAAAATTGAAAAGTCCTTGAAAGTAGGTAAGTATATTTTCTCTTAATTAAATTATTCGCTGGAATTTTGTGATTTTTATCGCGTATAGTAAAAATAATTATAAATTAAATTATAGCTTAAAAACAAACTAAAAAAACACGCTTTTATAGTGAATCGAACTAAAAAGTAAAAAAATAAAAATATATAGTACTTAAAGTATCCGACTACGTTCGGATCCGTGATTTTAAAAAAGCGCATAAATGGATAATTTTCATGATATTTAGAGTCACTCAGATTAGAATACATGCATAAAATTGTTTTAAGGACATTTTTTTTTGACAAAAAAATTTATTTAAATATAATATTTTGGCAAAAAATTAACTTAGAATAATCTTTTTTCCAAATGTTCTCCTTTTGTGAAAAAATGCTTCTATTAGAATAATATTTTGCCTGTATATAGCTCAGACTACTTCTGTTCAGAGGCTCAACTAGAAATTTTGAAAAATTCACTTTATTTACAGAGTTACCACCAATTGAAATAATTGTCGGCGTTTTTTCTTAAAAATTGCTCAACTCTGTTGTCGTAAAATATGAATAAACCCACTTCTAAGATATGTATTTCAAAAATTCTAGTTGAGCCTCTGAACAGAGAGAGGTCTGAGCTATATACAGGCAAAATATTGTTCTATTAGAAGCATTTTTCACAAAAGGAGAACATTTGGAAAAAAGATTATTCTAAATTAATTTTGCCAAAATATTGTACTTAAATAAATTTTTTTTCAAAATGTCCTTAAACAATGTTATGCATATATTCTATTCTAAGTGACACTAAATATCATGAAAATTATCCATTTATGCGCTTTTGAAAATCACGGTTCCGAACTTAGTCGGATACCTTAAAAGTAACATATACAAATTTAATACTTATCTTGTTAATTTGTACCGTTTTATAATTATGATCGTATTGTAGCTTTAGCACCCCCCAAAAGTACATTATTATTGAATTCAATATATTAGTATTTTGGGGCGGGGGGTGCGATAAAAATATGATTGAAATTGGGTCGCCAGTAGTTAAAGTTAGAGAAACACTGTATTAGACGAATTTTTGGATAAAATCAATAACATTCAATTACATCAATTAATAGAATCCAGACGTATAAAACCACATGGAACTTAACAAGAATATTTTTAGCTATGCGATATTTAGCCCACAAAGGTTGTCCCGATATGGATGGCGTCCCTCATTGAGAAAGTTTTATGAACGGAATCCCTGATACACACACCACACACACACACATCAAACCATAAAATCATTTTAAATGGTTGCAAAGCAATCCCTGCATTTAAAGAAAAACTAAAAAAAATTGAGAAACTGTTTAATGTTTCAAGAAATGTTAGGCAAAACAATAAAAGAACACTTGATGATCCCTTCTAAATACGAAAGTTTAACGAATGCATACTCCAAACTCACAGTTTGTTATTCTTTCGGTTTAAAAAGACATAAGAGCACCCACTTCACCAATAAGCCACATGGCAAACAATGTTATGGTTGCAATAATTTTGGCCACGCACATCATGCTGATTGCCCACAAAATAAAAACAATTCAACATCTAACTACAAATTTGATGATCCTTCTGATAGGGCTGTTCACTCAATTTTTCAACTATCTGGACAATTTTCTGAAAGCAATATGCATGTTGAAGTCTTAATTAAAGGCACTACAAGTTAACTGCTCTTTGTGACACTGGTTCTCAAGCCACAATCATAAATAAGGAAACATATCTAACAATTAGTTCCCCTCCTTTGTACTCTTCTTAAACCTTTTCTGGTATTGGTAAAGAAGAAATTCAAAGCATGGGTTTCATTCAGGACAACATTACCATTCAAATTTATACTCTACTCGCAACAATGCATGTCCTTAATGATTTTCCCTTGATGTGATTATTGGCCATAACTGTTTACGACAAACTCAGTTTACATTTGATAAAAATGACATACACTAATGTGGCAAAATTAATGGAGACCCACTTGTAAATATTGCTAATGATTGTGATGAAACCACCTCTGTAGTTAATCTTTCTCGTATTGTAATTGTGTTATGAAAATTGTGAAGAAGCTGAAGATTCGAAAAGCATTAAATTAAAGAAAGCAAATGAGCTAGAGAATGAAAAAGTTAAATCACTCTCTGGAAGAAGAAAATAGCAAATTAAAGCAAGAGAATGAAACCTTAGATTACAAAGTGGAAGAGTAGATAGTTACACAAGTGGAGACATATAACACTTATCGTCCTTTCTGAAGAACTAACCATTAAAGACAGGGAAATATCCCAATTTAAAACTGAATCTAAAATCTTCACACGATAGACGAAGCACATACAAGCCCCAAAATTTCAGAAATGATGAGCCACAAACCTAATGTAAATTTAGTTTCCAAAGCTCACTTGGATTCAAGAGAACAGGAAGTTGAACTCGAGGCTATTAATAACCCTTGTGAAGAACAGCAAGATTTCAACAAAGGATTGAAAGAAAATATCGGTTAAGTGCTAGAAAAAGCCAAAGAAAACATTCGAAAGTATAAAAAGCGACTTAAAAACCAGCAACTGGTCATATGGAACTGGGCAGTGGCATCACCTGATTGCATAATTCACTGTATATTTAACAACCGCAATCTATGTTTTTTCTTCTTTGTGTTTTTATGAGGATACTTTTTGTGTATTTCATTTTCCCCCTTTCAGATTCTTTTTCACATATGAAGCTGCCTATGACGCCGAGGACAGCTGCTACGGTTAGAATGGCCAATTGTAGTTGCAGGGTGGAGGGCTCTAATATTCTCCATTGCGCCAATGGTAATAAGCGTCTTCGGGCACTTCAAATGAAGATATATTTGCCAATTATACGCATGTCAAATTCTTTGCTTCATTAAAACAAACTGACATTGATTTTGAAAGCCGTTTCTCCATCCTCTCTGGCAGCGGTGTTCCATAATATAAGAATGCGCGTCTAGGTGTGAGTAAAGGTCGTCACCCCAAAGGTCTTGGTGGTCCACCGGTGGATCGCGATTGATTTAATGTCCATCCCAGTCCTAAGCTATGCGTTCTTTTTTTTTACTTCTTATGCAGCGTTAGGGAAAAATGATGAGAGTAATTTTTTACGATGCGCGCGCACACCGTCACAAAAAACCGACATCCTGCATTTTAGGTTTTATACACATAGCGTCATCTTGTGTAGAAGAACAACAATACAAAGCTGATAAAATTAATTAACCTTAATAATCCACACTTTAACATGACTTGGTACCCCCAAAATGACCGACCTATCATTTTTTTTTATTTTTATTTAATCTTGTTCTTTGCATTATTATCTTTTGATTGATATATCATTTGTGCATGTCGGAAAATTAAAAGTTGAATAAAACTTCATTTGAAAACAAATTAGGCAATTTGGCCACACCCCCTTTTTTAGAAAAAAATACTTAAAAAAGCGTTATAATAAAAAAATCTATTTTATAAAGAGAAATAATAACTAGAAAAAACTAATGTGAAAAAAAGCAGAATATTTCCGAGGCAATACAATAATGTAATTTTTCTTCTTTGCAAAATGCGTGCATGCAAAACTTTTGAATTAAGGCATTTTATATTAATAATTTCATAATTTCTGGTTTTATTCCTGATATGTTTTTCATACAAATGTAATACTTCAATATTATGTGAAGAAAACAACTAAAACTTCTGTCGTGGCAGAAAAAAAAATTTTTTTTTAACATTTTTCTTAAATTTTCTGGTGTGAATTAATACCTTATAAAAATTGATTCTTTATAAAAATGTATGGGTTGAGAAAAATACGAAAATGCAATCATTTAAAAAATAAATAAATAATATCTTAAAGTGGTATTTTAAGTTTATTTAAATTTATTATATTTTTTTCATAATTATAAACTTTAAAGTGGTTTTTCTCAGTTTGTGTTTTTGAAACATCAGTGCATTCAAATGCTACGCCTTCCACAATTATTTACCAATCACTTCCATTTTTTCCTGTGTGTTGCATATAAAGCATGTAACAAAATTAGGGATCCATTTTGCTGCATATAAACTGAATACTTTTTTTTTTAAAAAAATTCAAATGTAAAAGATACTGGCTTTTTCGTTGATTTTTAGCATGCATATCAACATTTTATTTTTTTTCTTAAAAAAGAATTAAGTTATTGTAAAATTGATTCCTTAAGTTGTTTATAACATTCATAAGAATATTTGAAAAAAAATTTCAGGTCAAAAAATTAATAATTACAAAAGGAGTAGAATTTTAACATTTTCCAAATTTTCTTCAAAAAATTAAAATTTTTAAAATTGTGTGAATAATATGTAAAAAATTTCATCTCGTATAATTTTCTTGAATAGAATCATAATATAAAATGTTAAAATATAATTTTTAATTACATAAAGAAAGAAAGTAGTTCAAAGGGTACCAAGTTGCCTTAAAAAAATGGACAAATATTTTAAATTTAATTTATCATTAGTTGGAAATAACTTATCTGTTTAAAAATATTCTTCTTATAAATTAATTTTTTTAAATTTCTAGAGGCTTTTTTAAAATTTTAAAATTTTAAAATTTTATTATGCGATATTGCAATGTAATTGATAACTTTTATTATCATTGATATTACACAGTATAATTCAACTGCTTCCAACAAGATAGATGTTTTGATAATTAAAAATTACACCTCTAAAATATTTCCTTATAACAAAATGTTACCAGCTTTTTCTTCGTTTAGAAAGTTAAATGGAAATTTTTAGCTAAAAACAATATAAAATAAATTTATTTACTGCTAAGAACATTTCGTATTTCATTATTTGTTTTTGTACACTTAATTAAGACACTTATTGATAGGAAAAGGGGAAAAAAACTTCTATTTGTGAATGTGGTTTGTTTTGAACTTCTTGTAGAAGTTGTAGTTTTTTTAAAATAAAAAAATGTTACTGTACCATATTTATTATTTTCGATTTAATTTATTATTTTAAAATAGGAATGTAATTCTTTTTTTTTTAAGGAATTCAAGCATATTTTGCAGTCAAATTCCTGCTTCAGCTGTTTACGCAGAAAAATAATAGTTTTATTTAAGAAAAAAACTTAATATAAACTAGAAATTTTTCTCTTTGACATTTTAAATTTTTTAGAATTTGTATTTACTTGTTTTCAAAGCTCAAAACTAGCATATACACTTGCATAACCTTTATATATCCTGTTCAAAATGATACATTATACACTGCCGTAAACGAGCTTTTTAACTATCGCATTTTTAAATAAAAAACGAGTTTTTTTTCCTTATTTTATTTTTTATGCAAGAGGACCGAAGATGCTTCTATAGCTGAATATTTCATAATATCAACTAGACATATAACTATAACAATAGACCTCGTAATTCGGAACATCTCTTAAATGATGAGGTCAACACCTGTACCGGCACCCCCTGTCCAAACTACCACACCATGACAGCGGGAGGAATGTAAGCCACAACTTTTGTTACTTGGCATTTCTGCATCAAAACTTCCAGTTACATTATTCCAATTGCGGATACGCAACGTAATAATTTAAATTTTTTTCAAATAAATTATTTTAATTATTATACATTTATAATTTTAACTCTATTCTGAAAAGTAATGTTTTAAATAAATGGAAAATTTAGATTTTTTAAAAATTAAAAACAAATGATTTCTGATCATGAATATATATTTACTGATACAATTGATTATAATAATGAATTAAATGAATTTATCTTCCACAAATGACAGGTATTAATGTAAAAAAAAGTCAGTTTTTCGTTATTAAACATCAGCTCAAGGTAATATTTTTGTTGGAATAAGTATATATTAATTTATTTTAAATAATAATTATTATTTAAAATAATTATTAATAATTATTATTTATTAATTATTATAATGACATAATTATTTCTATTGCTAAATCGTTAATTTATGTAGCTCACTGTGTATTTATAGCCTTAAATTATTATAATGCCCTTGAAATATCAATTTTTTTCATTGAGGCATTCCCTTGTAGTTGCTTCTGAAAAAAAGTTATTAAAGAATCAAAATAATGGCTTATGGCGATACATAAAGATTGATTGCTTATTAATTCGTTCCATGAAGCAACTTGAATATGAAATTATAGATCAATAATAATTATCAAAATATTTATACGTTGCATGCCAAAAATTGTTCATTTTTTTAATTATGTAGAAATAATTTTATATTAAAATAAACTTTATTTAACTATATAATGCGCTATAACAAAAAAAATTTTAATGTATTAATACCTTTTTTTTCTATTATTAGTGTCGTTTTTTTACAAACGTAGGATAACGTGAAGGATAAAATTTTTATAAAGATTTTTATCTTGTTACGTCGAAGAAGTATAACTTCTTACGTGCGTACATAAGTACACACAAACATTTTTTAATAGGGAAGGCTTTTCAAACGCCAATTCAAAGTTTGTGCCTCGCCGAAGCTTCTCAAGAAATATTAAATATCAAGCATTTAAAATTTTCTTTCATTTTGAAATTTATTGGAGAACTTTTTTTAAAATTCACATAATATATTTACCTATTACCTATTCTTGTTTTAAAAAGAAATCTATTTTATAATAGAAATAGCCTGTAAAAATTAAAAATAATCTGTTATATTTGGTTAAAAATATTTATTTAATTTCATATTAATAAATTATGCTTCACTAAACTCCTAAAATGTACACTGCTGACCACACAAAATGTAACACCAAGAAAGATCACAAATATCAGAAAGAAATTTTTTAGGCAGATAACATGCTGTACAAAGATCAAACGATTAAAATTACAGCATCTTGTGATGTGTGGATGGTAACAAAATCAGTAGTTAGTGTAGCCGCCATTGTTGACTATAACAGCTGCCACACACACGCCTTGGCATAAAATCAAAGCGGCTTTGGATGTATCCTTGGGGTACAGCAGTTCATACGGATGGTGTATACCGGTCCAGTCGTTGTTCACCCATGAACCACTCGTTTTCGATGGGCGATAGATCGGAAAAACAAGCTGGCCAAGGAAGCAATTCAATCGGATGGGCAAAGAAGAACTCTTGAACATTGCGTTCCACGTGTGGTCGCGCACTCTGCAGTTGGAATATGGCTGATGGTAAGCACTGAATATATGGGGAGGATTGCGGGCTCAACACCTCACAGATGTAGCACTGGATGTTCGTTGTAGTGGCAATTAGTACTGAAGGGTACGACAGAGAAATCCAATCCCTCTCCACGATACTGGGTGCAGGACCAGTGTGGCGATGCATAACACAAAAGTTCAGTATTCTGTCACCACGGTGTCTCCTAAGTCGAATCCGACCATCGTGATGTTGCAGGCAGAAGCGGGATTCGTCAGTAAACACAATGTCGTTCCATATTTTTGTCCATTTCTGCAATTCATCGTACGAATTACGGCGCAAACGCCTTCGGTGTCTCAGTCAGGGTAAACGAAGCGGACGCCTTTGCGGACATTCTTTACTCTTCTTCTGAAACTGCATCGAATGGTACGAGTGGACACCGAATGATGCTTAACAGACTGAATCTGCTGTGCTATGGTTCGTGATTGGCTGCGTGATCCATCACTGTCATGCGCACAAACCGTCGCCTGTGATAAGCCTCTATGCTATTTGCTAATGATATCAACACAACTTTTGTTTCTCTTTCTTCTTGTCTACTGAGAAATGTTAACTTAAAAGAGTCAATGACCAATACGTTGCAGAATTTGCTTTTTAACAAGTTGTTGAAATTCAAATCAATTCTTCAAAAACAACAAAGTGTATTTGTTCATTAAAACCGCTGAAGACAATACATCTGTTTAAAAGTTAATTACATATTTAACAGCAGTCAGTCGAAACCTTTTACTGAAAGAAAATTTATTCTTGAATGCTTAATTAAAGCGGTGGAAGTAATACTATGTTCAGGCCTAATAAAAAATTTAAAAGTATGTTTAAGTTGAAATAGTGCATCCATTAAAGTTGATAAAATGGTCAAGAATTTTGAAAAATCAGCATAATTTAAAAATATTAACATTTTAAGCCTATTCTATTGCAATTGATGAAAATGTAGATATTCGAAATAAAACTCAGTTGATCGCTTTTATTCGTGTATGTGACGTTAATTTAGAAATAAGGGAAGAACTTTTGAAATATTTTTTATGAGAGAGAATAATACAACCACTGAAGCTATTACTTAGGATGCTTTTATGGAAGTTTTAAAGGACTATAAGTCACCACTGGAAAATTTATTTTGGCTTGCCACTGAGAGTGCATCTACCATCAATTTGTGTTATAAAGGAGTTGTTGAAAAATTAAAAGAAACATGCAAACAGTATGGTAATAAGAAATTTTGACTTTTTTATTGCATTATACGTTAGCAAGTCCTGTATTTGAGTGTTTTAAGTAACGGATATATTTTAAAAATGATCACCAAATTTGCAAATTTTATTCGAGCACGTAGACTTAAACCTTGTCAATTTACTTCATTTCTGGAAGCTATAAATTGTGGATAAACATATCTACAATAAACAATGGATGTTAGATGGCTTTCAATCATAAAATGTTAAAATTATTCTTTAAATTGCTGGAAAAAAGCAAAATTTTCTTGGAAAGAAAAAATTTTGAACGTGCAGAATATTAAAAGATTTGCATGGAAATAAAGGGCATGGCATAATCAGTTCATATTACAAGTCATCTCATTCAATTTAATCTTAAGCTTCAAGGCAAAAATTATGTTGTAACAACGGTATTTGATAATATTATACTTTGCCAAAATAAGTATTACTCATGAAATAATGAGAAAAAAAACTAGCCTCATTTTGAAAGTTGTCAACATGTATTGATGAAATTATTCAAGTTAAAATTATATAGAATACGCTTGCTATATTAAATGGTTAAAAACAAAATTATATTGAAGATTGTCTGCTTTTAAGAGCAGTGAATTGCAATTTCGTCTTTTTGCTTCACCTCTATTTATCAGTATTGAAATTGGTGACGAAAACTTACAAACGGAATTAATTGAAATCGAACGTAATTTCTTTGCTGAATAAGAAGAAATGTATTGAGAAGGTATTTCTAGATTTTTATTCTGATTTATCTGTAGATTGATTTCCTAAAATTTTATCACTTGTTACTCGTATAATAAATATGTTTAAAAGTACGTACATATGCGAGCAACGACTTTTTAATGAAAAGAAAGGAAAACTCGGAAAGAGCAAGATTAACGGATTAACATGGATCATCCATTTTAAAAATTACGTCAGCGTAATATGTTGAAACCAATATCGGTGACTTGCTTAAGAGAAAATATCAAATATCTTCTTAAAAGTAGTATCAAATTGCATATATTATAGCTTTTATTATTATTTTTTATAAAAAAGATATCAATTAGGGTAAAAAATAGCACGAGAAATATAAAACGACTATGTATGCATAGTACAGGAAACAATGAGTTTTTTTGACATAAATGTAATATATATGACATGTTTTTGTTTTCAGAGAATCAGACTTTAGTTTTAAAAAAGGTCTTTATTGTGATTAGTACATCTCTTCTGATGCTCAGAGCAGGAGGAAAAACACGCCACGGTAGCATGTTTTTAAGTGGGGGTTAGCACTTAAAACACCGATGGGAGTAAGTATCATGGATTTTACGGTGTACTTGAAAGTTGATGCTGACATATGGGGCTATTAAATGTAACGATCTGGAATTAGACATGCTTATTGGCTAGGCCATATGTTCAAAAGAAATAAATGGGTGATTAGTCTGATACTTGAAGATGAAATGAAAATATGGGTTAAGTTCTAGATAGGGAATTTAATTTTAAATCTAATTTAATTATCCTTACACACACACACACACACACACACGGCACACACACATATATATATATATTAAAAAAATTGTATTCTAATAATTTTTGAACTTAAAAACATGCAGACTCAACAATTTTAAATACATCATGTGGCCCGTAATATCACGGCAAATGAGTTTGACACACACCTGCAATAAACGCCAATGATGACTTTTTGAATAGTTTTAATGTACCGTAAAATCCTGACATCTAACGCGCATTTTTCTACTTTTTTTTTTTACAAAAGAAACTGCAAATGTATGTGCTTTTTTCAATGTTGATACGTTTTGAAGACATCTACTCGAAGTATTTTTTCCAGTTTTAGAAAAAAATTGCATACTTTAGAACTACACAACCCTTTACGTTCATAAAGAATAATATATATTTTAAAAACATCTATTTTGTGTATGAAGCAGCCAAATTTTTCTTACCTCTTTTTTTAAAGCTCTCATTTTTTTCACCCAGCGTATAACGCGCAGCCTAGATTTCAATATTATTTTTTGCGTTAAAATTGCGTGTTATACGGATTTCATAGTACTCAATCTTGACTCTGTTTTGCTTAACGTTTTTAAAAAAGAAAAAATTGGGAAAAAAGCGGTTTTTGATGAATATTTCAGAAAAATAGCATTTTTAAAGATGTGGGGAAACTTATTCCACTTTCGTGGCGTCGCTGCTAAGAAAGTGCTTAGATAAATTTCCCTATAGCTTTGGTCTTCTATCATTTTCAAACATCCCATAATGGGCCCGAATTTCATTAAATCAAAACTGTTTTCTTTTTAGAAACTTTTTTTTTTGAAAAATTACTCTCTTCGTATAATGCAAATATGTAGCTGTCAGATGTTTTTATGATTTTCCTGTTAAGAGATGATTTTTATGTACCTCATAATTCTTTCTTTCATCTATAAATGGGCAAAAATGACATCAAGCTTTTAAACGGAGAAAGTTTTTTATGAACGGAAAAACTGGTAACAACATAGTAGGATTTGAATTCAGCCATTTCGTTTCGGGTAAGGCGCCAACAAATATAATCAGCACATATTTTGTAAGCATGTGATTTTCAAATACATCATATAAAATAAGAAAAAGCAGGAAATAAGTTTCCCCGAAGGGGTGAACGTTATAATTTAAATTTGAATATTTGATTCTTTTTTAGAGAAAAATGGAAATCGCGAAATAATACTATTATCTTAAATTATTAAATGAGAAAATAAAACTCATATGTTTTGACCTTTATTAATATTTTTAATTAAATCTAATCATTAAAAACAAAGCAATTACAACTTTTGTGAAATCATATTTTCAGAAAGAATTCTCGAACAAGGAATAATTAAAAACCTCTTTATCAATACCAGACAATAAAAAATAATCAAAATATTAGCGGAACATTTAATGTTTTCATAATGATTGTTATCTTTTCTCGTCCTGGTATTCGGCATTTTTTGAAATTCTTACAGCATTTATAAATCTGCACAATAAATCGTAACTAAATTTTGAAGAATTCGGTTATGTATCTCTTTTACACACACACATACATACACACAACAAATGAAGGTATTAATATACAAAAGAATACTTGGAAGGGGGATCGTAAAACAGTTTCCGAATTTGAATTCGGCTAAAGCCTATCAAAATTTCAAATAAAATTATACTTTCATAATTAGCCAATTACCATAATTCTTCAATTGCGTCATTTACTTAACTTTGTACTTCCTTTTGTTCATTTAAGTTAAAAACTTTAAAGCAGTTTGGTTTTAGTCTATTAGAAAATGTTTTCGTATTCTCAATGTTTCGAGTTCTACTTTAATACATCTTCTTTATTTTTGCATTAATTGCCCACACGTAAGTATATTTTCACATTCTCTCCCCAAGAATTTACACCAATATTTTCATCTTATTATTTCTATCATATTTCAAAGAGTATTGTTTGCACTTGCATATTGCATGCTCACCCATCTTTTCTTTAACATGTCCTTTAGGTTCTTTGGGGCCAGAATTAATGGCGCCTCTTTTCCAACCAAATCCAAGAAGTGAAGCGTGAAAGAAAGATGCAAATTAGGAAGCTTTTAAGTATCAGAAGTTAGACTAAGCATGATGGCAATTGGAGGAATGTAAACACAATCCGTGGTTCAAGCGTGAAGAAGTTTTGGAAAACGTTACGTGGCGACGAACAGAAATCATAAAGTGATAGAGTTCCATTGAGTCAAGGTACATACCATTGCACTCGAGGAATTACAAGCTTCATCTAAGATTGTTGTGATCGTTACTTCAAACTACAGTAAGGTAGGATTGACTATTTAATATTAGGATCTGTGATAGTATTGGAATTGTGTTTAGACGAGTCAGTTATTGATAGTGCTCCGGGTTAGGGTAATTCGGTATTATACATATATTGCGTGTTTTGCCATCATAGATTCTCTCACATATATTATTATATTCTAATTTGTTAAAGGCTTATGTTAAAAATCTTAATAAAGATATATTAAGGTTATGTATGCTTCTAGTTCTTCCGTTAATCCTACACCTCTAGCTCACTCTTATACTTAAAGAGATGTTCATTCTAGGGGGGGATATCACATTGGCGCCCAACAAGTTTAATTTATATGATCCGAAGGTAAGAAGCGCGAGAGGGTTTAATGTTTTACCAGTGTACTTTTCCGGGTCAGAGACTGTTACCGAGTTTTTGTAGGGCATTGACAATCAAATCAAATTACTTAAGATACCCAATGATTTATCGTGTGCTTATTTGAAATGTCATCTCCTGGGGAGGACCCAAGATTGGTACCAGATATTCAGATCAGCGTTAGTGCAGAATACTGCCATGGACTTCGCGCAGCTAAAAGCAGCATTGTCAAAAGCATTCCCTGCCATGGAAAATAGGAAAGATTTAGAAATAAGGTTTTACGCGTCTCAACAGAGACGGGATCCGGAGCCACCCGATTTTGTTTACGATTTACTAAAGTTGAATAAAAAATTAGAACTGGGGATGTCAGAGAAAGCCCTGGTAGATCATATTTTTGTTAGACTTGAACCACAAGGCTAGGATTATGTGGAGGTTCGAAATCCACAAAACATGGTCCAATTGCTGGAGGGCTAATCTAAGTTTGAGGAAGGATATTCATGTAAGGCAATAAGGGGTTCGAAGAATAGTGATAATGTGGAAACACGAGGTTGAAATGAGCATAGGATGTCTAATGTTGATGATAATCTGAGAAATTGGAGAAATTCAGAAGTTGTGCGTAGACCGAGTAATGGCAGAAATGATTATAGGGGTAACTACGAGAATGGCCGTCAAGGAAATCAGTGGTTCAAAATCAGGAATAGATTTCAGAAGGATGATCGAAGATTTAACGATAGGGGATACCAGTTTAGAAATGGAGGTCAAAAGGACGATTTTAGTGGAGGGAACTGCAGAAATAGGGGTTCGAGTGAGAATTTTAGTCGAGGCGGCAGGAGGCAAAGGGGACGATTGAATGTTTTGAAAGTTAGTGATGTTCAAAGTGATAAGACGCAGTCGGCAAATGAGGTACCCATTAAACTTTCTGCTATATGCATGTCTCCAGTGGAACTCCCATATATTCCTTTTTTGTTAAACGAGACTTTTACGAAAGCATTAAGGGACACTGGAGCGCAGAAGTCATTTATATCGGAGGAGACATACCGAAAATATTCTTTTATAAGCAAGTAAAGAAATTGCGTATTCATGTGATCACGGCACATGGAGCTAAATGTCAAAATATTGGAAAAGTGGAATTAAATGTTTGAATTAGGGAAATTGAAAAACCTTGGTTGTTTGATGTGTTGGTAGATTTGGAATACCCATGTATTCTTGGGGTAGATTTTATAAGTGGATGAAAGATTATTTTGGACTTTGATCAGAAATCGTTGGCGATTCCTGATTCGCAGATTGATAAGGTAGTTAAAACGATAGTGGAAGGAAAAGTAGAAATAGATCTTTCTAAGACAAGGTTGGAGGAAAAACAGAAACAGGAGTTGCGAGATTTGGTTAAGAGTTTTCAAGGATTATTTTCAGATAAACCGGGGCTTAAACATGTTTTGTATCATGAAATTGACACGGAAGATAAGCCATCTGTTGTTTCTCGTCCGTATCGTTACGACAGGGTAAAACAAGCGATACTCGATCATCATGTAGATAAAATGTTGAAAGAGGGAACCATAACTCCGATTCAATCACCGTACGCGTCACCAGTTGTGTTATGTAGAAAAAATAATGGGTTGCCGCCGGTTAATCCGGAAGCGTATAGTTTTTCTGTCGATTATCGGAAACTTAATGCTATTACAAAGTACCCCCGTTATCCCTTACCCTTAATAGATAATTTAATAATGAGCATACCCCATACAGCGATAATTTCAGCTCTCGACCTCAGATCTGGGTACTTTCAACTGGCAGTAAATCCTAGTGATATAGCTAAGACAGCGTTCGTCACGAAGAATGGTACCTATGCATTTCAGCATATGTCATTTGGCTTGTCAGGGGCGGCTCCCAATTTTCAGAAGCCCATTGATATCATACTAAAACCGGTGATAGGGAAGTCTGTGAATGTGTATATGGATGACGTTATTATATCGTCTCCATCATTCACTCAACATATTGAACATCTAAAGGAAGTTTTTCGATTATTACAAGATACAGGGTTAACTTTAAACAAAGACAAGTGTAAATTTGGTTGAGATGAATTAAAATATTTAGGTGAAATATTTAGTCTCTCATGAAGACTGTGGTTAATACGAGTTACAAAACTATGAGTAAAAACATTTCCTTATGGCTTTTCTATTCCGTTCTTAAGATTTAACTCAAACATACATATGTTCTGAAAATCCGTTAACTCCTTAAAGAGGTATTTACAAAATGCTGATACAGCTAAAAAACTTTTGCACTGAAAGCGTATTTTAGACACAAAATTTCTAATTTTCTATTCCTACTATTAGTTCACACTCTTCCTATATTTATATATATATATATATATCTTGTTTAAATTTCATTCGTTAATAAAATGCTTTTTATTTTCCACTGAAGTTAAAATACAATTTTTTAAACTTTTAATGGATGCCACTTGATGTTAATACAGTATTTTTCAAATATTAATTCCTTATAAAATTTAATTAATGAATAAATAGTAACAAACAAAAAAATAGTCCAACACCATACATAAAAAGGAAAATGGTAAATTGCAAGGAAAATCGCTTTCTATTTTTTCACTTAATATTGTGATACTGTCATATGTATATACATATTTGAATTAATTGTAATTATTTAATAAAAAGTACCTACAATAAAAATTTACTTTCTTGACCTTAGTAGGAATTCACTTAATTTTTTTTTATATATATGCTACTTGCTTTTTAGTAAATTACATTGATAAAGTTTTAAAAGCATTTCTCGCTAGCACGATTCTTTTTTAAAAATTATGTAAAATGTTTCTGTTTCCGTAAAAAAATAATTTGCACTTCTTTTAACATTGAGTTTATTGTGTATATTTTGCAATGCTTATTTCTTACAGAAATATGAAATCAAACACTAAGACTGTATTAGAGGTGTTATCTACTACGGGACTGCGTATTAGATCAGGGTAAAATGATTGATGTTTGTCTTTTTTAATTTAACGTACTTTTAATGTTAACAAATGATATATATACCAAAGAAACGGACAATACCAAATAATGCAATAAAAGACTATGATAACCTTTAGAATAGGAGTTACGTTGGAAAATCGAAACAGAAGATTTGGGATTAGTCAGCTTAATCTATTTTGTTTTAACATCTCAAAAATTACTCAACAGCATAAATGGCGCAAAACTCTAATAAATATTAATTCTCTAATTATTTAAAAGTAATTATTTCTTTAAAACTCATGAATATCAACTCAAAGCCATTTTTTATTCTCACTCAAATTAGAACAACAAAAACTCGACTGTTACCTTTAGAAATTTTAGTTTCTAAAATACATTAAAAACAAAGATAATAATCGGGTGAGAGGATCAACACTTTGGGAATAGATGATCAATATAATTTAAGTTTTTTAATGTATTAACGATAGAAATATAGGTTGCTTAAATCATCATTCACTCGTTTTCCCTTCGAACTTTGAAATTTCAAATGTTTGGAACAGTTTTTAATATTTTGGGTTGAAGAAGTTGTTTTATGTAAAAAGATTTCAATTAACTTCTAAAAACTCATAAAATAATAAAAAAAAATCTTACAAACTCTATACTTAACAAGGTTTTACGTTAATCATCTTGAAAAATTTATATACTTATGCACATTTACCATCGATTAATACGTCAAATGAAAAGACATCACCAAATGACACGATACGCATCTAATAATGGAAAACTGTACCCACTCATGTCCAAACACAATCTTGTTCGCACATATTTACTGTTTAATGTATCAATTTTGTGTGTGTATGTGTATTCAATTCAAATTTCATTTCTTTATTCTGAACCAATTTTTAATTGACTATTTAAATAGTACAGTAGTTATAAATATTGTTTAGAACGAAAATTCTCTTTCATATTATCATATGCATCATTTAATTAATTTAAATTAACTCTTCTTAATTTATTTGTTAGTTTGTAATTGTCTGTTGTTAAAGTTATATTGCTTATGTTGGCATCTTTTGTAAATATTCTAAATTGTATGTTATTTTTCCATTCCGAAGAAGCGTAATGCGTATTCGACGCTGATTGAAATTAATATGCATTTAATTATTGTACACCTTCAAGATGTTATCATTTATTTGGAAATCTTTTATCATTACTTCACTAACTATTAAAATATAAAACGTTTGTGAAATAAATTTTGGCTGCTATTATTTGCAACGACTGCATTTTGGAATGTCTTTTGAATTGGAAAAAAATGTTGATATAAAGCGTAAGTACCAAAATTTCGTACGAATTTTTATTTTATGATGAAACAATAATCGCGTACTTAGTTTCTGTTAAATATCACATATATTTTCCTTTTTTGAGCAATATAGAATTTCTGAATTTCTTAAAATTTCATACTAAACTCACAAACTTTATACTTAACAAGGTTTTACGTTTATTATCTTGAAAAATTTCAATACTTTATACCATCGACCAATATGTCAAATGAAAAGACATCGCCAAATGACACGATATACAGCCAATAGTGGAAAACTGTTCCCACGCATGTTTGCTGCTTCCCTGTATTAAAATATTTTTTTGTGTTCTATTCAATTATCATTCTTCATTTTGTGAACCAATTTTTAATTGATCATTTAAATAACATAGTAGTTATAAATATTGTTTATTATCGTCTGCTATTCATATTATTATCGTCTGCTTTATTGTAAGCATTCATTTAACTTTAATTTAAACTAGCTCTTCTTAATTTATTTGTTAATTTGTACGTTTATTGTGAAAGTTATGTTGCTTATGTTGGCATCTTTTGCAATTATTCTAAATACGTTTTTTTTCTCCTTCAGAAAAATTGTAATGTGTATTCGACGCTGGCTAAAATTAATATGCATTTAATAATTTTATACCTTCAAGATATTATTATTCATTTGGAAATCGTTGTTCACTATTTCAGCTACTGTAAAAATATAAAGCGTCTACGGAATAAATTTCGGCTGCTACTATTTGCAATGACTGCAATTTAGGATGTCTTTTGAATGGGAAAATTGTTCGATATTATAAAATGTAAGTACCAAAATTTCGTACGAATTTTTATTTTATGATTAAACAATAATCACACTATAATTTCTCTGTTCTGTTAATTAGTTTTACTATTTTTTTCTATAATATAAAAAATTAATACCATTTTATACCTAAAAGTTGTTCTTCGTTGAACCTTAGTGTGTATATGTGAATACTTTAAGTATCACTTCAATAGCAATCACTTTTAATTTTTCCCTAATATTTAACCGTTTAAATCTGTACTGTTGTCGAGTAGATTTAATTTCGGACATTTCTTTTGAAATTTTTTGTTCGTTAATATTGTATTCTTAGCTTTTCCTAGTTTATTTTAGAAAAAAGAATTAACAATAGAAAAATTAAAATGGATTGCAGAGGGGAAAAAAAGTTGTATGCAAAGTTTTGCGAAGATCAATTTCATATACGAAGGAATATACATGGTATTAACACTTGTCGAACTATCCAAATTTCCAATGTTAAAGAAGAGCAATTGAATGTTCGTCCTTTGGTGGTTAAAAATTCGTGATTTTCAATATGTATTTTTGATTATCGAAACACGCAATAAAAAAACAATTACTGCATCACTAATTTAAATGCGTTACAATTCAGATGCTCAGCAATTAAATAAACATAAAAATATCGTGCTTTAAAAGTTCTTGCTATAAACATTTTTATACTTAAAAAAGTTTATTAATATGTCTCCCTTTCAGATATTATTTAAAGGAATCGTATTCAAAATATTTTTTAAGGAAGAAGTAAAATTATGAAAACTACTCTTTACGAATTTATGTTTGGTAAGAAACCTCACTTGAGAAACAACATAAACGAAATATTTCAATACAATATGATGTTTGGCAAAAACAGACTATATCCCTGCACCAAAGAAAAATATACAATTTAGAACATTTTTAAAACATACTATGTACTTCAAGATATTTAAAACTAAAGCTATTACACCTGACAATAAACTATAAAATTGAAATTTTTGGCTTGCAGGGTAGTCTAAAAAATGACCAATTTCATGTTTAAGTGAATTCATTACTAAAGAGCAAGTTGTCGAATTATCATAGCAGCTTGAAGAATCCACCATGAAGTTTAAAGCTCAGCCAGGCTAAGTACATTACAAATCTACGGGACAGTATTCAAAAAGAGAAAAAAGCTTAATATCATTCATTATCTACACATCCTACAAAAAGTTTTTTTGGCATTTGGCCTGAAAATATGTTATCTTGAATAACAGACATGCTTCCTTTAGGAATCGAATACACTTTGCACAGAACTCAGTTAATGGGATATTTTGCGCTTGTTTTTTCCAGTGCTTTCGCATGACCAAGAATAACTCCAGAATTCTCACGAACTCTTCGTATGAATAAAGAAACACGATCCAAAACAACTTTAAATCCTTCAGATCCTTGTAAACAAAATTCGGGCTTGCTTCGTATTAATTTTAATTTCAAATCCACTAAATTGTGTAAAAGACGATCTTGATGAAATAAATCCGAATGTATACAACCAATCATGTCTACAGTTGCACTTTCTTTAAAAAATTAGGTTCTTTTCTTGAGACCATCATCAGAATTCTTGGGAAGTTTTGCTGTCATATCCATGGTTTAAGAGAGTTTCAATATAAGATCGATAGGGATATGTATTACTGGAATTGGAAACCGCGATCATTTAAGGATACATCTACTTGAGAAAATAATGAATGTAGAAATAAATTCACAGGTCCTATAGTATCATCTTTAGTAATAGGTGTATTGTCCACTTTTACTATTTTCGCTTTTACCTATAATTGTGTTTGACTGAGATCTATGTAATCTTCTGCACTTCCGGAAATGTGAAATTCTACAGGTGCGTTATCGAAAACGTTAGAAAGAGGATGAAATTGTTTCTGTTTCCACTGCCCATCTTGAATAACTGTTTGAGTTCCTGGTAAGTTGAAAAGTTCCAATTCAGATTTAACACATTTAGGAGAATCTTTAAGAATAAATGCCATTTTTACGAGTCGAAAATGGTACGTACACTCACTTTACGTGTTTTGGATGAAATGAATTTTTTCTGTTTCTTACGCTTTCTTTAATACTGTCCTTTCCCTACCATAGACTGAACTCAATCAATAGCTTTCTGAGCTAATTTTTTCCACTTTCTCTGCTTCTTGTTTTTACAGCTTCTTTAAAATTTTCTCCTGACAATACATCAGAGGCAACCCGACTCCCTGTCATTAATACTACTTTTCCAATAGTTTTACCTCCTTTTACTAAAAAAGGTAAAGCTGCTCTAAACAATTGACGAAATATTCCTCCGATTCCATAACCCTTTTGAAAATTAATGCCCTTGTAATTAGTCAAACCCGAACCTATTTGACCTGCATAATGTTCTTCAAATCTTTTAGTACAGCAAACGTATGGTACACTCATCTTGGTCTTTTATCTCCAAATGAGGGTATGAGAAATGCATTGCTTTATTTATAGTATTTGCCTCATGCGAAAATGAAGCACTATGATCACTTTACCTCTTTCAAAGGGAACAAAATCACCCGAATTGAGTCTCAGTTCAGATTGAATAGTTTGAAAGGAGTGTCTCACCAAAGGTAAGTATTGAGGTCTATCATAATATTGACTAATCGTTTCCCCGTCTTTACCTTTAGTGCGAACGATTCGCAATAAAGGAGCCTGTGTATCTCCCACAATTTGGAGTGAAATTAGATCGGAGTAAACATAAAAAACTGAAAAATTAGACCATGCATCAGCAATGAATTCGCTTTTCATGTTACCTATTATAATTGCATTGCGTTTGAATCCTAACAATTCACCTAAATTCTCTAAGTGAAGGCTGCTACCTTGAACTGCATTAATTTTCACCCGTTTTGTTGCTTTAGTGTAATTTATTGTGAACCGATTAGGATTTTTGGGTAAAGCAAGTTGTACGGCTGATATAATATCTAACATTGTTTCATAACAACCCACATCAATTGTTCGCTTAACAGTTGAAGAGATATTGCCGTCACCAGCTTTGTATAGAAAATAATTGTTAGTTTCATTTACGTTAAGCCACAAGAATGAGGGTAGATGATTTCAATCAATCCCACTTCCCATTTACCATTTAAACAAACAGAAGAGGGTAATTGAGTTTTGAAATGAGATATTTTGTTTTCTGGAAAGAAATGTATAGAACTATCAGAAGGTAATGTTACGTAGAAAGACATTTTGAAAATGAGTCGGGAATAAAGTTTAACTATTTATACTTTTGAATATCAGTCACCCAATCATTAAATCTTTCAGGATAGCCTAAAAATTTAACAAAATATTCAGTGATTCCTCGTCTTTTTCTTTGTTTGATAACATTCTCTACAGGATAGAAACCAGTGTCGACAACTTTTTGTAATTCTGCTTCGTAATAAGTACCTTTAATCTCTTCACCTTGTAAATCTTTTAATCTATAAACGATCGGAATTCTTTGCACGATTTCAAAAACTATGAAAAGTTCTCTTCTCCAGTTTTGTTCGTATCCTTTTTCAAAGTGAAGTTTTTGTTTATTAATGCGTACAACATCACCAATTTTAAATTTAGTGGCTTTAGGTTTCTCATTTCTTAGATCACCGTATAAATTTTTTAATACTTGCTTCCGGTTATACCTACTTACAGAAACAGGTTACATTTTACTTGAACGGTGATACGAGTGATTATATAACTGTGTATTAATTCATCAATGACGTCGATGTAATTTTTTAGTGTTAAATTCAGTGAAATATCTCCCACATTTTTGTTTTAATGTCCGATTAAACCTTTCAACAATGCTAGCTTTTGTTTCGTTATTTGTAAAAAAAAAATTTACATTCAGATTTTTAAATAATTTTGAACTATTTTATTTAAAAACTCCTTACCGGCATCTGTTTGCAACACTTTAGGCTTCCTTTTCTTTAAAAATAATTTCTAGCCCAGACTTTTTTACACTTTTTCCAAATTTATCTTTCAGAGGAACTGCCCAAGCAAATTTTGAAAATAAATCAATGCAAGTTAACAAATACTTATACCCTTTATTAAATTCTGCTAAAGATTGCATATCGACTAAATCCGCTTGAAACTGACGATCAATATCACTTACAAACACTCGATTCCGCTGAAACTTACGTCGAACAGGTTTATGAAGAGTGTAAGCATCTTTCTGCGATAACCAATGTTTCACATCTTTTTTACTATATTTCCCTTTTACAGAGCGATGTAATGCTTCCACACCCCCGAAGCTATTTGGAACTTCAGGATTTTCGTAAAACGCTGCTAAATGTTGATGCATTGTTACCGATGAAAAGAACTTGATTGAATGACTATTACAATGAATAGTTATATTATTATATACTTTTTGAGAAAGGCAAAAAGTTTATGTATAAAAACATGAGCATAAATTTTCTCACTTTCATATGAAATACATTTAAAATATCACTTGTACATACTTTGATAATTTCTTTTAAAAATACTCTTATTTATTTTTAAGATGTGAAACGATTTCAACATAAATTAAACTAAGAAACAATAAAAATAATAAGAACTCAAATTCAGCATATAAAAAAACATTTTATTCAAATTTATAAAAACAAAATATTGTGTGAATCTTATAAAATCTTTAAACAAAATCCTCATAGTATTCAAAACAATCAGGTGGACATAACATGTCTCTTACTTCTCTTAAAATAATATCCAAGCGAAGATGATTTTTAAAAAATTGTTGAGTTATATAATGTACAGCAGTGCTTCTCAAACTTTCAATACTGGCGCCCCCCTTTTCAATCACAATTTTTATCGCCCCCTTATACATTAATAACGCACTTTACTTACCTACTTTCAAGGACTTTTCTCAATTTTTCTTTCGTAACAAATAAACAGTTTTGCCAAAATTAACAATTTCGTGATCTGTGTGTCCCGCGCGACCACTTCCGGGTAAAAAGTGTATTCATTATGATAATATGTATATTACTACTAAAAACAATTGTTATGCTTTATATGTTTGAAAATACTCATCTTGATCTAAGTCTTCGCATAGTAATCCATCGAAGTGTGTGTGTGTGCTCTCCGTGGTTTTCCAAACATCATAAAACTGTTTTGCATGGAAAAAAGCGCAACAGAGAAATACATTACTTACAACTTCCTTAAATGAGAAATAAACGCATAAGAGAGGGGTCATAACTAACTGTACCAATAACTTCGAAGGTCAAACAAACTACAGCTATAAAGAGCAGTATTTCAAAAATAATGACAGTGATGAATTTTTTATGTTCCTAAATTTTTACGATTCTGTATCTGGGATCTGTTTCTTCTCTGAAAGAGTAGAATGTTAGTTTTAAAAAAGAAAACGTAATAAAAACTCTCTCATCATGGGATTACAGCAAATTACATAAAATATTTTTATTAGGTTATAGGAACAAAGATAGCTAATTAAGTATTGAAGAAGTTTTTTTTTTGATGACTTTTAATTTCGCATATAACTTATATCAGAGTAAAAGTGCATTTTTTAATATTTCTGAAACTATTTTGTTTTAATTCATTCCAGTAAATTAATTATTTTTAAATATATTATTTTCGATATGCTCGCGCCCCCCTCGTAAGGTTATCGCGCCCCCCCAGGGAGGCGCGCCCCACAGTTTGAGAAACACTGATGTACAGGTTTTAACAATAAAAAGTGTTTATTTTCAAAAAGATTATTATAAAAACAATCAGCTATCTCATTAGCTTCAAGTGATGAAACATATGAATTAAATGTTTCTTCCCGATTCCCCCATAACTCTTCAGAGAAAGTCTGAGGCAGTTTCAGTCCTTTTTCGTTCAGGAGGCTACAAATAGATTTTTTCAAAATTTGCGTCAAGTGTTGTTGACCCAGACTAACATCCAAAGAAGGTAATGTATTTTCTATAGGGCCTTCACAGATTATGCAGTTAAAAAGTCCATACATTGAAACATATTGTCTATAGCAGCATTTCAATAGCACCATATTTTTCAATCATTTCAGCCCACTGCTCTCGGGATATGGTTATTTCTTTAAAAATGGGCTCTTTATCCGGACCGTATTTAATGCGCTTGAAAGTAAAATCAATGAAGTTCTCACTGGATATTTGAATGTGTCGTTCAGGAGGGAAAAGTCCACTTGGTAATTCCTCCAGTGATTCCGGCACTTTCTTTTTACGCATGATATATTCGATCCACCGTGGGTCTAATGTTATTCCCTCGGGAGTTGGGTAGTATGTTTTTCCATATTTCTTGAAACGTCTTATGTGTACTGATACGGAATCACATAATAGGTACTTGCAAGGACAAAAACATCATCTCCAATTGGAAATACTCCATCTGGTATGCAATTCTCGGTAAATTTTCCATACTTCTGAAAAAAATATATCAAAATTAATAAAGATCAGAAATGTGTAAAAAACATTTTAAAAACTACATATTAAATTTATTTAATTTTGATACTTACTTTTGAAACTTCTCTTCTGGCTTTCTTATTTGCAGAAGATTCCACGGCTTTTCCAAACTTTCGTTTTTCGCTATGTGTTTCAGACATCATTTTTTTTCTTGTTGAATACAGTCCACCGCAATACTAACAAACGAAATGAGTTTTGAACTAAAATGTGATAAGGGTCTAACGCATATTGACCGAATTACACTTGAGCGGCGTTCGCTGAGTGGTTGAAAGCAATGTATTCATCCACTCTAAGCATTGAGATAATTTCTGACGTAGAATTCAGTCGCCGTCTTGTAGAATCAAGATCAGACAAGCTAAAACAAGTTAAATCGTAACCCTTTCACGCTGAAGACGAGAATACTATGGCAAATTTTTCTGAATAATCAATTTACTTTGTATCTTTACTGTGTGTGTATGTAATCATTATACTGAATTAAAATTTACAAATTATTAAAATAATATATAAATTAAATATTTTTTTATTTCATTTTAATTAAGAAAATGATTTTAAAACACGTCGCCATCTGCTTCGCCTGCAAAATTAAATTCATGAGATTATAAACATAAGTTTTCTTCAGGTCTGTATGCCTTCATAGGACAATGGTTAGCGTAACTGAAAAACTATTGTTCTATGGAGACATTTTTATCTGAGGCCGTGAGTTTGAATCTGGATTTATTATTATTTTTTTTATTTGAGCGTTATTTACTTCAATCATTTTAAAATCTATAATTAGTGTATATTATAATCAATAGGTGGCGCCATGAGCACGTTTAACGTTAGGAAAACAATGTTACTGTAGCGTTAGCTGTAGGAAAAACAATGCAACTCGTCCCCTCAACTCAAAAACCAAAACCATTGCAGGCGAAAAACAACTCAACTCGGCAGCAGGAACGAAACAACTCAACTCGGCAGCAGGAACGAAATAACTCAACTCGTCAGCAGGAACGAACCAACTCAACTCTACACTGCCGTCGACCGCCTGCAACCGCCGTCGGCACCAGGAACGAAACAACTCGACTCAACAGGAGGAAACAACTCAACACGGCACTAGGAACGAAACAACTCGACTCAGCAGGAGAAAACAACTCAAATCGGCAGCAGGAGAGAAACAACTCAACTCTGCACAGTCGTCGACCGCCTGCACCGCCTTTACAGCAGAATCGGTTTTTTCTACCTACTATTAGCTAAACCGAAATTAAAATTTTCGCGTAACTTTTCAACTCGCATGATAAATATGCAAACACATAATCCTCTTCCTTCTTATTAATCAATTAATTATAAGACAAAAATTCTTCCGATCATTAAAAATTTTCGCTTAAGAAAAGAAAAGAGAGGGAAAACCAAGAATTTCAAAAAGCAAGCGACGTTAATTGCATGAATACCTCAATTCGCCTATCAACATATCCCTTTGATTTTGTCAATTTTGGGAACAAAAACAGTAAAGTATAAATTATTGTATTAATAAATAGCATTAATTAATGAAATATATTGTTAATAATGAATATTTAATTAAATTTTACGTACTATATACATAGGATTACAATTAATCAGAACTAAATCAAGGACTATGGCTACCCCCCCCTACGTGTGTGCGCCACTGGTTAGAAAACTGGATTTTTAGAAAGACATAGAGGTTCGCTTAAAAAGGCACAAGCATTCTAAATAATGATGAAGCGTCTTAAAGTCATGTGTTCCAAAAGCTCCATTAAATTGGGATGGAATAAAAGATTAAAAACAGGAAAATTCTAAGCGAGCGTTTGGCTTCGAAAATTCCAAATAATCACAACGTCCCATTTCTTCATCTTTCACATACACACACGTTAAGAGAAAAAAATATCATACAACAGATTTACCTCAACAAAGCTTTCAGCTAAGCAGAACGGTTTGAAATGAGTTGCTGTGAAGGCAGAAAGCGCCACCTAGTTTAAGGTACCCGATTACGTTCGGAACCGTGATTTTAAAAAAGCGTATAAATGGATAATATTTTCACGATATTTAGTGTCGCTTAGATTAGAATACATGTATAAAATTGTTTTAAGGACACATTATGACCTTTTAATTTCTTCCTCGATCAGTGTAATCACTACATTTTTTATTTCATAATAAAACTAGATTTCGAAGGGAAAGGTGGTGGCAAGATTTTAACAAACTAAATACAACAGAAAGTAACATTAAAGCGTTACACTTCCAGATATAAATTATTTACACTAATTTAGGCGTTCATTACATAAAATTTGTAACCATGTGTTACTTTTGTTGAACAGAGATCCCTCAAAAAGAAAAAAAAACCTAACACTAATTTACGTTATCCCCACGATAAAAGTATCAAAGTAAACCATATTGTAATATTATCACCTATCTTGGCGAACATAAACAACAACTCGGCGCCTAGCACTACTGTATCAAATTAGCATCCCAGATGGAGCTACGCATTCTGATAATTAGACCGACGATATGTTACACATTATAAGCACTGCAGATACATTTTGAGCAAACTTGATTTGACTGTATCGATTACTAACAAAATTTTAAAAAAAATAATAACGTTCTGTATTGGAAAAAACTTTGAAACAATTTTTCTAGTTTTCAAAAGGGTTTATCAGAAATATCTGTTTGTGCCCCGCTCCCATTTTTGCTAACAGAACAGCTTGTTTATAATGATGCAAGTACATCGACATTAAAATTGAGATCAATGGGAGACCCTTTAATTCACTGACGAGTCCAGATTCATTCTAAACATTGATTCTGGGAGAACTTTCATATACAAGGGGAATCGGAGATCTTCCTACATATCCCAGAAAGAGAATGGTAAGGTTTTCACGGAGGCCTATTATACAAATAGAAGCATTATACGAATCAAGCGCCATCTACAGATTTTTACGCATGTAGAAAGAAGTATCGTAAAATTTTAATTACTTTGAAAAATAATCGAGATATAAAAAGTTGAAATTTTAGTTATAAACAAAGTTTTGATTGTCTTTCTTTACTTTAGTTTTAACAAATTAAATTTTTAGTTATTATTCTCTATGTAAGCAATATATCTCGAGTTCTACATTTCGCTCTGCGTTTCTTGACCATTCGAGGCCATCATTGTAGATCTCAACAGAATGGCTCAAAAATCATTGCCACACTTCTTGAATGATATCATTTGAGTTGTCAGATCTCCAATCCCCAGAGTTCTACATTTCGCTCTACGTTTCTTGACCATTCGAGGCCATCATTGTAGAGCTCAACAGAATGGCTCAAAAATCATTGCCACACTTCTTGAATGATATCATTTGAGTTGTCAGATCTCCAATCCCCAGAGTTCTACATTTCGCTCTACGTTTCTTGACCATTCGAGGCCATCATTGTAGAGCTCAACAGAATGGCTCAAAAAATCATTGCCACACTTCTTGAATGATATCATTTGAGTTGTCAGATCTCCAATCCCCAGAGTTCTACATTTCGCTCTACGTTTCTTGACCATTCGAGGCCATCATTGTAGAGCTCAACAGAATGGCTCAAAAATCATTGCCACACTTCTTGAATGATATCATATGAGTTGTCAGATCTCCAATCCCCAATGTCTGAGTTCTTAGATGTGTGTGTGTGCGTTGTAGGAATAAAAAAATAAGCGCGTGTGCTTATGACCACACGATACAAGTGATAACTTCAAACTTAGTAATGTTATTTCAGGGATTAGTTTGATGAGAATAAAAAACAAGGGCATATTAGAATTGCCCTATAAAATTGTTTATTTATATGTTTGTATTCATAAAGCAATATTTTTGTAAGTCATAAAGTTTTTGTCATAAAGCATAAATTGTTCACAAGACTCGATCCGGCCTTGTGAATATCGGTTTCAATTTAACAATATTCAATTCTATCCGTGAATTAATTTTAAAAAACGATTAATTGTATTCTAAGAAGGAAACAATAGGTATATGGTAGCTGAAATAGGTTAAAAATACTTTAGATTCAAAATTTTGTTGAAATATCTATAAAAAAAACTCCGTCAAGTGTTGTTCCGTACTTCCTCGTGCTTTCATTCGGATCATTTGACAAAATTAAATTAAATTCTTATTTTAAAAAATCAACTAAAGGTTTTGATTTGTCTTTTGAAAAATCTACTTTAAAATTCCCGCTTGTAATCGTAGGTAATTTGTTCAGAAGATCCGATCTGGGCTAGTGAATTTCGGTTGTAATTAAACAATATTCAATTCTATCCGTGAATTAGTTTAAGTAAAAGGTATGGCGTGAAGTAAGAATCTATTAAAGATTTATTCCATGCTATATAAATAGTAAAAATAATTGATAATAAAGGTTAAACACATTTTAATTTACAGCATTATAGAATATTACAAGAATTACTAATTACTTAGGTTGAAACATAGAAATTAAATAAAGGGAAAACACGTCTTTCCTCATGCAAGTCAGAGAGAGAAGTGGGGAACGAACGTCCGAATGAAGACAGGTTTTTTGAGTGTCCGTTCATATCAGTTCACTTCTCTCTGCTCGCGAGTTGTTTCCAGTTAAGAGGAATTAGGTGGGTACCGAGGCACGCCACAAAGGGATGATGAGACAGGTAGTTGATTGGGAAGAGAGAAATCTAGGTCAGAGCCTTTAAAAAGGAATTTAATAAGAAGGTTTATATCACATAATATCTAGCTTATACTAGCTCTTTTGTCATTGTATAGCAGTTTTGTGCAAATATTGTTACGAATTTTGTGTAAATAGTGTAAATAATTGTATTTGAGTGTTTAATGCATTTATATTATTCTGTTATATTTATTTAATGTTAAAATTGTACTATTCACAAGCAATATCGCCCCTTACATTATAATGGCGATTCAATGATAACATGGCGAAATCTTGGTGGTAGAGCTAAGTTGGCATCATTTTTGGAAACCAAGTTGGCGACCAATTTGGTGTAATTGATGACCATGTTGGCGAGTTCGGAACCCTCTGGAATCTTCTAGAAACTAGTAGATCTCTCCACTAGTGTCACCTTCAATGACACGAGCGGTTATATTTCTGTCGCGTCTATATAACGATGCTCACCGGTACGGCGATCAGTCTTGATTAAGCCAGCGAGTAGAGAGGATTGTGTTGACTAGCGATTAGCTCGGCTGTGCTTGTGAATAATCTTTACGTACGTGTATTTTTAAACACTGGTGATTGTGTTTGATTGCTGTTGAAGATGTGAAGACCTTCGAATATTTACCCTGTGAATATTGCTGCTGAATCCTGTATTTAAAGGATTGGATTTTTGATAATAAATTTGTATCGCTCTTCAAGAATTGATTATTTTCTTTGTGATTGTTTTTGCATAAAATCCTCAAATCCGGATCTACGTAACAGTTTGGTGTCAGAAGTGGGATTTTATGCCAATAACAAGAGCAATGGATGAGCAACTGAAGACTCTGTTGGAAGGCATCAATGCCTTGAAAACCGGCCTATGAGACTAGGCAAGAAATGCAAAAAGGCCAGGTAGAAATGCAGAAAGGTCTGAAGCAGACTAGGCAAGAAATGCGGAAAGGTATGGAAGTGACTAAGCAAGAAATGCAGAAAGGTCTGGAAGAGATTAAGCAAGAAATGCAGAAAGGCCAGCAAGGAATGGAGAAAGGTTTGGAAAATGTACAGAAATGTCAGGAGGATCTGTAGAATTCTTTAGAAAAGAAAATCGACAATGTTGAAGAGAAAATAGCATAAGTTGCAGAAAAGATTGCAGTAGTTGAAGAGAAGATAGGGAAGAAAGTAGAGGAAGAAATAGAAAAGATTAGCGAACAAGTTGAGGAAAGAATTGAACGATTTACTGGAAATTTTACCCTTATATCACAGCGAATGGAAGTTCTTGAGAAAAAACTTCTAGCTGGTGGAAATGAGAACAAAAACAAGAGTATGTCTGTGCCTGCCTTTCCAGAACCTGTGCTTTCTTCTCCAGCGCCCGTGACAGCTTTTACATGGCCAATTAAACTGTCTACCTATGACGGAAAAACAGGACAAAATTTTCCTTAATTTCTGAAGCCAATGGATGGACCGAAAGGGCGAAAGCATGTCAGCTAGCAGCCTCCCTTAGAGGAGAAGCTGCTGAAGTACTACAGACTCTTCCCGACACAGAGCGACTGAATTTGAACTCCCTTTATAATGCTCTGGATCTTCGGTTCGGCCAAATATACTCCAAGGACTACGTACGTCTGCAAATGAAAACAAGACTCTAGAAAACCGGAGAAAGCTTGCATGAGCATGCCTCTGAAGTAGAAAGGCTCGCCAACTTGGCTTTCTCGACCACCCAGCAACTGTGCGAGAAGTAATCTCTTTGCAGTATTTCGTGGACGGCCTGAAGGATGGGGAAATCCAGATGGCTGTAAGAATGGCAGATGTCAAAGGTCTTAAATCTGCACTTCTATATGCCCTGAAAGTTGAGGCCGCCACTCAAGCCAGTTGCATAGACCGCCATTCTATTCGAGAAGCTAGAGGGACGGCAGATGAGCCCTGTGAATCTTGATGTATAAAGGAAATTTAGAAATTGAAAGAGGAAATGCAAGCTTTAATAGCTCAACGTCAGAAGCGGAGGTGACGTAGCATCATGTGCTCGGGGAGTGGTGAATTGGAGCGTCTTAGAAGTAACTGCGCCCGAAACAATAAGGAAGATCGCAGCACCAAATGCTGGGGGTGCGGTGGAGCAGGACACCTAAGAAGTAACTGCCCTCGAGTAAATCAGAAAGATTCCCCCCGTGCAAATGTTATCGAATTAAAGAAAGTGTGTAGTCACCAAAAAGGATTAGCACATGGAAGTATTGAAGCCCCTTCGAGAACACGCTGTACAGAGAACAGTAAATACAGCTGGAGAGTCGAAAAGAAAATTGGCGTGATAGTTCCAGTAGTCCGCCAAGTTACAACGCCATCAACATCAAAATCAGACCCGAGGAGTGACGTAAAGATGAACGGGCTGATCCCGAGATAAAACAATCATAGAATTCAAAGAGTCGTCTGACGAAAAGACCAGCTGGTAAGATATCACCCCTTTCCATCCTACAGCAAAGCGTTACTGGGCTCTTTGGGACTCTCTCCATCTGAGAAATGGTGTGTCATATCGAAACAGAGTCTGACGATGGAAAATTTTTCAGGTGGCAATTAATACTCCCAAAGACAAGAGTTTCAACAGTCCTTAAGGAAATCCATGGAAGTCCTACTGGAGGTCATTTTGGTGTTATGAGAACCTTACAAAAAGTTCGAGAGTGCTTCTACTGGAGCAATGAGCGGAGTGACGGGAAAAAGTATTAACGCATATGTGATCCCTGTGCTGCACGCAAAGGTCCCAGAAAATGCACCAGAGGAACAATGCAGCTGCATAATGTGGGAGTGTCTTTCGAACGAATAGCTTTTGACATCCTAGGTCCAATTCCGAGATCGTCAGATGACAACAACAACATCCTGGTTGTCAAGGGCTACTTCACTAAGTGGCCTGAAACCTATCCTATTCCCGACCAAGAGGCTTCAACTGTTGCAGAGGTTCTAGTTCAACACTGGATCTCACGATTCGGGGTCCCTCTACAACTGCACTCCGATCAAAGGAGAAACTCCGATTCCGCTGTTTGCAAGAGACTATGTGAAATTCTCGCCATCGAAAAAACCAGGACAACAACTTTCATCCTCAGTCTGATGGCATGGCAGAGAGGTTCAATCGGACCATTCTGAACAGCCCCTCTCTCTCCTAGTATCCAGTAATCAACAGGACTGGGACAAGAAGTTGCCCTTTTTCTTGCTTGCCTACAGGAGTGCCGTTTATGAGACCACCGGCTATTCCCCATCCCAGATGCTCTTTGGACGTGATCTTCGTCTGCGTGCGGATCTTCTGTTCAGCCGACCACCAGATGCTCCCTTTGCGTCTGAAGGGTATGTCGAGAAACTCCAGGTACGGATGGAGGAAATACATCATCTGGCTAGGGAAAGAATCAGCTTGGCTTCCGAGAAGATGAAGACTCGATACGATGCAAGAGCAACCGGACACGACTTCCACGAAGGCGACAAAGTGTTGTTATGGAATCCGAAACGTGGCAAAGAACTCTCTCCGAAGCTGCAGACCAACTGGGAAGGTCCTTACACAGTCCTAAAAGACTGAATGATGTTGTGGTGCGGATACAGAAATCACCACACTCAAAACCAAAGGTAGTACTTTACAATAGGCCAGCCCCATATCTTGGCCAAGATGAATAAGATCCTTAAGTTCAGACCATGGTCATTAATTATTTTGTAAATAATACAGATTATATCTCTTTTCTAATTCCTTAGTTTTATTTTAATATTGGAATTCATGTTTACATCTCTTCATGTGCTTTGGATTTATTTGTAGTCTATATGCTGTGGAATACATTTGTTACTTTATATGTGATTATTATGTGAGTAGTTTGCCTGTAAATAGATGCCTTTTACTCAAGAATTGTTCTCCCCGGGACGTGCAGTCTTTGAGGAGGGGGCAGTGTTACGAATTTTGTGTAAATAATTTGTATTTGAGCGTTTAATGCATTTATATTAGTCTATGTTATATTTCTTTCATGTTAAAATTGTACTATTCACAAGCAATGCCGCCCCTTACGTTATAATGGCGATTCATTGAGAACTTGGCGAAATCTTGGAGGTAGTGCCAAGTTGGCATCATTTTTGGAGACCAAGTTGGCGTCATTGGCGACCATGCTGGCGAGTTCGCAACCATCTGGAATCTTCTAGAAAGTAGTGTATCTCTCCACTAATGTCACGCTCAATGACACGTGCAATTATATTTCTGGAAGTTTCTGTCGCGCCTATAAATGAAGATGTTCACCGGAACTGTAGTGAGTCTTGATTAAGCCAGCGATTAGTGAGGATTGTTTTGACTAGTGATTAGTTCGGCTGTGCTTGTGAATAATCTTTACATACGTGTATTTTTAAACACTGGTGATTGTGTTTGATTGCTGTTGAAGGTGTGAAGACCTTCGGATATTTACCCTGTGAATATTGCTGCTGAATCCTGTATTTAAAGGAGTGGATTTTTGATAATAAATTCGTATCGCTCTTCAAGAATTGATTATTTTCTTTGTGACTGTTTTTGCATAAAATCCTTGAATCCGGATCTAAGTAACAATATATCCGGTGCTGCTTCAAGGAAAGTCTTCTTAATTATATTCTGTTTTCTTGTGTTTAAATTATTTAATGAAACTTTTTCTTAACCCTCCAACTGAACAGCACGGCATTTTCCACCCTACTAGAGAGGCTTCGAAAACGGACCACACTGAATTTTTCCTAAGGCCGGGGACTCACTAAAAATGAACCAAACAGATTTTTCCCCCTTCAAGTAATGTGTTCAAAACCGGTAAGGTGGTATTTTTCCGAATTCTTTTTCCCCTTTAAAGGCTTACGATCTTGAAAGATAATTAGAGACGGTCGGGGAGACACAATGGGCATTGAGGGGAAACTTTTATGGTCACGACGGGGAGACCGGTTCCTGTGGCAATCCTAAAATCTTCAACCTAAAGTTTACACAAATAGCGAGTCAACGATTTGAGAATTCTCATTTTTTTCTTTACCTTAAAATTCTCAAATGGAATTAAGTTTTTATAATGTATGTCTAAGTTTTAAAAAAATATCTGTAGTATTTAAATTCAAATTATATATTCAAATTATATACATTGAGGATAATTTACTGTTTCATTTTTCTTATTTAATCAATACTTTCAGGAATTTTTTTTAAAAATGATTATTTTGTTATGTGTCAAAAAAATAAAAAAAAGGTTCAAAATTTAAAATCTTTTAAAATTTCGGACACTTCTAAACATGAATAATTTTTAAGCTTCTGTATTACATTATTTGCAAAAATTTATATGTATTGTTAAAAAAAACCCTATTTAAATCTTTTAGTTTTTCATAATTTTAAAGCCATATATTCAGGGCATCTTACATAGAATCTCTTGTTTTGTATTGTTCAGATAACAAATTATATTTGAATTTTGAATGTCTGAACATTAATTTCATTCAAAGAGAATTTTAATTTCAAGTTTATATTTTTTAACTTGAATCTTCAAATAAAGAGTATTTAAAAACATCTGGACAAATTTAGAGTTAACATTTGCGCATATAAATAAATACACTGGCCTCAAAAAGTTAAGGTACAACATGTTTTTCGAAGCTCACCATAAAAAAATGGCAGTAACAATAAAATGCATAGTTTACATGAATGATAATAACGAACTTTAAAAACATTAATGCAAAAACGATTGCTACCACTTTTATTTTATAGAAAAGAACGTATATTTATGACTGAGAGAAAAATATGCAAATATCAAGCTTTCATACTTTTGTGTGTAAGTTGTGTTGATTTTCAACAGTTGTTGGCAGTTTCGGTGACAATAGTCAATAGAGTTTAAAAAATGTCTCAGAGACGTCTCGTTTACCCAATTCGTTAAGGTGGCGGGCAGTTAGATGGATGGAAATGGGATTGTCGCAGGCTGATGCTGCTAGACGTCTCAATGTGTCTCGTAGTGTTGTTCAGCGACTTTGGGATCAATACCAACCCGAAGATTCTGTGTCCAGAAGACCTGTTCCAGGCCGACCACGAGCTACAACACCTGCAGAAGACCGTTTTCTAGCTCTTTCGGTACGAAGGAGAAGAACCACTCCTGTGCCGCAGCTCGTTGCAGACCACTTTCAAGCATCAGGAAGAAGAATCTCCGCTACTACGGTGCGAAATCGTCTTCACAATGCAGGTCTTTATGCAAGAAGACCAGTTGTGTGCGTTCCCCTCAACGGACGACAGCGAAGGAACCGCTTATGCTGGGCAAGAGAACATGTTTCTTGGACGCAGCAACAATGGGCTTCTGTGCTGTTCTGACAGACGAGTCAGATTTACAATGGAGAGTGATTCAGGGCGTCTACTGATCTGGAGGTAACAGCGCACTAGATACCATCAATCCAACACTGTTGAAAGACACAGTTATAGAGGTGGTGGAATCCTGGTTTGGGCAAGGATCTCGCTCGGTGGCCACACTGACCTGCATGTGTTCCATGGAGGAACCGTAACTGGTCTTAGATATCGGGATGAGATCCTTGATCCATATGTCCGCCCATATGCTGCTGCTATTGGTAACGAATTCATTCTGATGGATGATAATGCACGACCTCACCGAGCTCGGATTGTTGAGGAGTATCTGGAGGATCACGGTTTGGAACGAATGGAATGGCCAGCTCGATCTCAGACCTGAATCCGATAGAACATCTTTGGGACTATCTTGGCAGAGAGGTTGCTGCTTTAAATCCTCCTCAAGGTCGTTACATGAGCTGAAACAAGGCTTACTCTGTGTCTGGTCTTCGCTTCCTATTCCGGTGTCCGACAACTTAATAAACAGCATGGGAAATCGATGCCGCCAATGCATTCAAGTTAGAGGTGGACACATTCCTTATTAGAACCCATTTTTTGTATTCTTTTATGCCATTTTACCACATAACACTGTGATGTGCTGTTTTCTCTAAGAATGGACTTTTCCGCAGAGATTGCTTTTTTTGTTATAAATCGTTTTTGCAATACACTTATACAAATTTCTATGACGCATTCAATAAAAAACTATTTAATGCACATATCCTCCAAATTTTTGTTTCTACATTCATTCATTTGCAAATTAGACACAAAAAACCCGGTTGTACCTTAACTTTTTTGAGGCCAGTGTATAAAGATCCTTTTTAAATTGAAGTTAAAAAAATATATATTTATGCATAATCCCTCATCATTCATGTTCCATTAGTGGTTGACTGAAGAAAAGGTAATTAAAATTTGGACATTTTTATAATCTTAACCATGCAAAACTAGGAATTTTGTATTAGCTCCACTAGTGATCCAGAACCTGTGCAGATTCCAGTGTCACAAGTCCCACAGCCACCTATGCAGATTCTCCCAGAACCTATGAATATTCTACATGTTCCACAACATGTGCAGATTCCAGTGTCACAAGTCCCACAGCCACCTATGCAGATTCTCCCAGAACCTATGCAGATTCTACATGTATCAGAACCTGTGCAGATTCCAGTGTCACAAGTCCCAGAACCACCTGTGCAGATTCCACTTGTGCAGATTCCACATGTTCCAGAACATGTGCAGATTCCAATGTCACAAGTCCCACAGCCACCTATGCAGATTCTCCCAGAACCTATGAACATTCTACATGTATCAGAACCTGTGCAGATTTCAGATGATCCAGAACCTGTGCAGATTCCAGTGTCACAAGTCCCACAGCCACCTTTGCAGATTCTCCCAGAACCTATGAACATTCTACATGTTCCACAACATGTGCCTATTCCAGTGTCACAAGTCCCACAGCCACCTATGCAGATTC
>BMAU01000596.1:0-26105 GCA_019973935.1 Trichonephila clavipes | reverse complement strand
TGTTCATTTTCAATCAGATACCCCTCAGGGGCTCACCTTCTTTAGGTGAGTACGGGGTTCACGCTCCCGAGGTGCCCTAGTGATCTTTTCCTTCTCCCTAGGGGTTTACTGTCTTTGGTAAACACGGGCTTCACGAACCCGGGAACCCTAGTGATCCTTCTCTATTTTCGGCCCTTTTTCTTGCCATTCCAATTTCCCTTTCTTTCTTTTCCACCTCAGGGGCTCACTTTCGGGTGAGTACGGGAGGCCACGTCCCCGAGGTACCCGAGTGAATTTTGAAAAGAAAGAAAACCCCAAAAAATATTTGCTTAGTTAGTGTTTAAGTTACAGGTCTATATTTCACGTTTTATTTCTTTCAGTTAGGGGTTGTTTTGTGGTTACTTTTATTTTTCATATTTTCAGTTTCATTATTTCTACTATTTTATTTTGGTTTATTTCTTTGGGGTATTTAAAATAAATGAATTTTACTTTTTGATTTCCGTAATGTTAAGACTGGTTTTTGAGTCTGACCCGCATGTTTGCCGTGTGCGGCGACCCGTACCGGGGAAAGTGGAGTCTGGGGTTCTTGTTGCGTGCCCTTTGGCCCATGCTTCTCCGTAGACGGGAGGCAGGAGTGAGCCCGCTCCTGTCAATCGGCTGGTGATTAGTTCTGCGGATTCCAATACGGGTTCTTTTGGAATACCAAAGACGGTTGCTTTAGGGTTAGTATTGCAGTTAGGGGTGCCCTGGGTGAACTGGCGGATCACATCCCGAACCTGTAATACTATACTCCAGTACCACCTCTGAGGTAAGTGCCGTGCCTGACGCATGTCAGATGACCGGCGGGCTGCCTCCCCTTGTTGGGCTCCATGGTGGGTGGAGGCGTACTGGAATGAACACGAAAACACACTCATGGAACCCATCAGTAATTCTCCTTCAGTGGAGCAACAAGTTGTATCTAAAAAAATTGACATTCCTTCTCATACACAGCGACAAGAATTTAGCGATTCTGCTAGATTCTTTGTTCTTAAAACTCCGAACACCTTTTCCACCGTATCACCTTTTCTAATCGAGAAGGCGATCACGAGTAGCATTGGGCCGGTCAAGACAATTCGCAAGATGCGCTCCGGGGACTTGTTCCTCGAAGTAGCATCGGCGAAACAGTCTTCCGCCCTCCGAACACTCCGTAAAATGGCCCATATTGACATAACATTCGTTCCTCACAACACCCTCAACTATTCGCGAGGTGTCATCTCGGCAGCGGATTTGTTGAATGTGTCAACAGAGGAAATAAAAGAGAATATGGTGGATCAGAAGGTCTGTGAAGTTCGGCGCATTACGATTCGGCGGGATGGCCAGGTGCTTAACACTAAGCACCTCATCCTGACCTTTTCGACGCCTGAACTCCCACAGTCCGTAAAGGCCGCCTATCTCCATTGCCCTGTTCGACCTTACATTCCAAATCCGCTCCGTTGCTTTCAATGCCAAAGATTTGGTCATTCGAAAACAGTCTGCCGCGGCCAGCCAACCTGCTCTAGATGTGCAGAGGTAGGCCATGATAGCGCAGACTGTAAAGCAAAGGAACGATGTGTCAATTGTAAAGGGACCATTCATCGTTTTCTCGATCTTGCCCGACATGGATATTAGAAAAGGAGATCACGGCAGTTAAAATTAAAAACAAACTTTCTTATCCGGAGGCTCGGCGTGTTGTATCGTCCCGCACGCCAGTTTCTGGTAAAAGCTATGCGTCGGCAACCAGCAAAACATACGTATCAACAGCCATTCAGGTAGACGCAAGTACGGTTCCAAAATCTGCACAGTCCGATTCTGTGAAACCGAAGACCATTGCAGTGGATACACGTACGTCTGTATCCACTCCACCCACTGTTAAAAAGACAAGAAAAGCACGCATCAAGGAATCGGGGGTGCTTGCTCACAAAAAAAAGAGGTCGAACCTCTCTAAAAAACTCCATGACATGGGAGACGATGTCATGGACATTCATGCCTCACAAAGCGACGAGAGTCTGATGGACGATCTGTCGCCCAGACCTTCGTCTTCTGGCTCCTTGCGAGGAGCAAGTGCGAAGCCTTCATGACCTCCTTTATCTCCTGGAACTGCCGTGGTCTAAGGACTCGACTTGCTGATCTCAAATCCATCATATCCACGTACCAGCCCGCATGCGTTGCTCTTCAGGAGACATTTCTGAAGAGTACCATGACAATGCAAGTGCGTGGTTATAATTGTGTACGACGGGATGTAGATGGCGATACATCTCCAACCGGAGGTGTATGCCTCTTCACGTCTAATCTGTTTCCCAGTACTGTCGTCACACTGCACACATCATTACAGGCTGTGGCTGTTCGGATTCACGTCCATTCTTTAGTCACAGTCTGTTGTGTTTATTTACCACCCAACGATGTTGTGCCACAAGTGGATTTGAATCATTTAGTCAGTCAATTGCCAGCTCCATTTATTTTGCTCGGTGACTTTAACGGACACAGCCCTCTGTGGGGGCATGATGTTACAAATTCTCGCGGGCGACAGATCGAACAGTTGATTTCTGATCACTGTCTCTGTCTGCTGAACAACGACGAGAAAACGTATTTCCATGCACCCACGAGGACATTTCACTCCCTCGATCTAGCCATCTGTTCGCCAACTCTGCTACCGATGTTGAATTTCGAGGTTGCAAACGATCTGCACAACAGCGATCATTTCCCTCTCCTAGTCTCCCATGTTGATGGTGCGGGGACACGTTTTCGTCCCCCCACTTATCATTTTCATCGTGCAGACTGGGATCAATTCACACGGTTAGCGATTATCTCAGGCACAATGGTTCAGAACAGGGCAGTTGATGAAGCAGTTCTCAATGTCACTGAAGCTATTCGGAATGCTGCTGATGCAGCCATTCCCAAAACATCCAATTCCCCTCGAAAGCTGTGCAAACCATGGTGGAACGCTTCCTGCCAACAAGCCAAAAAGGAACAAAGGAGGGCGTGGGGTATTTTCAGGAGGTACCCCACCACTGATAATCTCATAGCGTTCAAACGTGCGAAAGCGTTAGCTCGTCGAATACGTCGTCAATGCCAGAGAGAATCTTGGATCCAGTATGTGTCTTCAATCACATCGTCAACTACCAGTCAACAGTTATGGAGAAAGGTCAAAGCAGCGAATGGCCTTTATCGGGATTTTAACATTCCGATATTGGAAACTTCTACTGCTTTGTATTCGTCACCTTTAGATGTGGCCAACTTGATTGGCAAAACATTTGCTAGTGTGTCCAGCTCCGATTCATATAGCCCTGCATTCCAGGCGACTAAGAATCGTTTAGAGCGGACACCTATCAACTTCAGGTGCCGACAACCTTTACAATATAACTGTGACTTTGACATGTTTGAATTGAAGAGAGCCTTATCATCGGCCCACAATACTAGTCCAGGTCCTGATGGAATATCCTATGTATTGCTTCGCCATTTGAGCGAGGATTCACTAGTAAGTCTCCTTTACCTTTTCAACCGAATATGGAGGGAGCAGGTGTATCCTACTCAATGGCAAGAAGCCATAGTGATCCCCATTTTAAGACCTGGAAAGATCCTAAGAACCCTCTCAGCTATCGACCGATAGCACTCACGAGCTGCCTTTGTAAGACACTGGAACGTATGGTCAATGCCCGTCTCGTTTACCAGTTAGAAAAGAACAAATGCATTCCTCTGTTTCAGAGTGGCTTCCGTAAAGGAAGATCCACTCTCGACAATATTATTACTCTAGAAAACAAAATTAGAAACGCTTTTGTCCGGAGGAATCATTTAGTTTCTATCTTTTTCGATATCGAGAAGGCATATTATCGTACTTGGCGCTATGGGATACTTCGCACTTTATTTGATTTTGGATTCAGAGGCAATTTGCCTACTTTTATTCAACATTTTTTAAAACTTCGTACTTTTAGAGTGAGACTGGCTGGCACTCTTTCTCTGCTCTTTTACCCAAGCTGAGGGAGTTCCTCAGGGGAGTATTTTGAGTGTCACCCTTTTTATTTGTCATATTTCATCCATCTTAAGTATTTTATCGCCCTCTATACAGGCTTCACTATGCCTGGACGATCTACAGATCAGTTGTGAAGGTTCGGACATGCGCCTGATTGAACGACAGTTACAAACTGCCGTCAACAACATCGTAAAATGGTGCGACACCAACGGTCATAGTATTTCTGCGAGCAAGAGTTGCTGCGTGCACTTTTGCCGCAAACGGGGAATTCATCCCGACCCCGAAATACGCATCCGTGATATACAAATTCCCGTAGTTCCCGACGTACGATTCCTCGGAGTAATTTTCGACCGCCGGCTCACTTTCCTTCCGCATATTTTACATTTGCGGAAGAGGTGTGAAAAGTCTTTAAACCTCTTGAAGGTGTTGTCAAACACCTCTTGGGGGCGGATCGAACATCATTACTCCGAGTGTATCAGGCAATCGTACTCTCTCATCGACTACGGATGTGTTGCATACGGATCAGCGTGCAACTCTACTCTGCAAAAACTTGACCCCGTCCACCATATGGCACTGAGAATCTGCTCGGGTGCGTTTCGCACATCACCGGTGCAGAGTCTCTATGTTAACTGTCATCAGCTTCCTCTAGATCTTCGACGGAGGAAGCTGTCTCTTGCGTTTTATTTTAAGATCTTGTCCGTGCCTTCACATCCTCTGCAGAATGTGTATATGAGTACCAGCATGAAGAGACTTTATGATGCACGGCCGTCTAACATCCGGCCGTTTATGGATAGGATGAAGCTTCATATTTCTGAACTCGACCTACCTAACGTGCGTATCCAGCAAAGGAACCTTTTCCTATTCCAACCTTGGAATACGCCACGGTTCCTTTATATCAACCCTTTTGCCACTTACAGTAAATCCACTGTAGCGCCTGTCGTCTTTCAACGCGTCTTCGCCTACCACCGCAGTCAGTATAGTCGTTATTCGGCCATCTACACTGATGGTTCGAAACGTGCAGATTACGTTGGCTGTGGAGTCGTGATTGAAGATATTATGCACGGTTATAGGCTCGACATTTCTTGCAGCATTTTCACTGCCGAAGCTGTCGCCATTTACCGTGCACTTCAATTAATCAACTCCACTATGCCCCATAAATACTGCATCTATACTGACAGCATGAGTGTACTAAGCGCTTGAAAACTACCACGATCGCTGCCATCCAGTGGTATGTACAATACTCGACATTACGAGTCGACTCTACAGCAAGGGTTTCGATATCGTGTTTTGCTGGCTACCAAGTCACGTAGGAATCATAGGCAACGAGCAAGCGGACAGCGCGGCAAAGTCGGCGACGACGCATCTGCCGCTAGCGGTTCCGCTATCGGATATGAAGCGCGTCATCTGCATCATATTTTTGAGATCTGGCAGGAATCATGGAGTCAGCAGTTGGATAACAAACTGCACTCTGTGAAACCTGTCATAGGAAACATGGTCTTGATGCCAACCCGAAGAACTGATGTCAAATTGACTCGTCTTGCCATCGCATTGGTCATTTCTTCGCTTCCACCACAGGCATTTGTTGTTTACGGGAACGTGCTCCCGAATGTCCTTCATGCCAAAAAAATATTTCTTGGTTACTGTTTCGTCACATTTTAATCGATTGTCCAGTTTTTAATAATCATCGCATCACCTTTTTTTCATACATTTATTTTACCTGACTTGGTGGGTTTCATTATTTCCCACCAAAATTTATTTCTTTTATAAAAAAAATGGTTTTTTATATTTAATTTGACTTTTTAAAATGTTTTAAGCTTTAATTTTATTTTTTATATATGTGCATGCAGGCATGCACATATATCTTTTTTCTCCCTAGGGGTTTACTTCTTGTGTAAACACGGTTTTAATATTTTAACAAACGTGTGGCCCAGTGATCCTTCCATTTTGGCCCTTTTTCGCCATTTCAATTTCCCTTTTCTCACTTCACTCACTCCACAGACCTACATTGGGCAATGGACATTGTCCCAATTTAATTCAGTCTAGTAGAAAGATATTTTTTTACTGCCGTTTATGGTTTGCATTTTATATTACGTTCTTTTCATTTGATTTGCTTCAATTTCTTTCAATGTTTTGATTTTGTTGCTTCTTTTATTCGATTCTTGATTTTTTTTTTGTTAATTATCTTTATTTTTCTTCACAAGTCCTATGGCAGACCAGGACTGAGTTGGAATGAAGTTGTGTCTGATGTTTTTCACTTTTGGTATGATGACACAACGGACTGCTTCCTGGGAAATCTGACACCTGAGCGGGGTTTTGAACTTCTGAGGATCGTTGGACTAGTGAGGTGGGGTCTTGGAGGAAGACGGCCATGTAGAGTTACTGGAGAAAAGCTGAGTTTTACGTCTCAGGCCGCCAGATAGTACAGGAGCCCGGGACAGCCGAACCAGCATGTCCTGGCTGCTCTATCAATGGTGTATAATCCCGCCTGTCTTGTAGTTCCAGCATTGCCTGGATGGGGTCCTGCATTGCAAAACCTTCCCTCCACAGGACTGGTTGCTGACTCTAGGACAAGCCCTGTAAACTGGTCCTCTGAAAATCAAAAGGAATTCTCCTCCTTTCATCTAAAAAATTTCAAAATAAGTCAAAGCAAGAAAAAATTCAAAACGCATCTTTTAAAACCCCCAACCCACCCTCTCCAACTCACATTAAACATTGAACAGATTTTAAATACACGATTCCGGTTTTGTTACTCTTCCAAATAATATGACGAGACAGGTCTCGCCTTTTATACTAAAAAGGCTCTAATAGGAATTGGCGGTGAACCGAAATCCGTCAAACGATTGCGTTCCGGGGATCTGTAATAGAAACTACGTCAGCTTTACAAACTAATCCTTTCTTCTTGGAATCGTTTCTTAATGGCCCTGTAACTGTATTTCCGCATAAAAGCCTGAATTCCTGTCGTGGTGTTATCTCTGAACCTGACTTGTTGGACACTTCTGATTGGAGATACTTGAAGGTTTTTCTGATCAGGGTGTCACTCATGTCAGGAAAATTACAATAAAAAATCTCTACAATTTTTCCCACAAAACATTTAATTTTAACATTTAATAGTCCAAAACTACCAAACACGATAAAAAAGCTGGATATCTCAATTGTAAAATCCGTCCTTATATACCGAACCCTCTGCGCTGTTTCAAATGCCAGAGGTTCGGTCATTCCCAAAAATATTCCTGCCGCGGCCAATTAACATGCTCTAGATGTGCTTCCGTTGGACATTCTTCCACTGATTGTACTCTAGAGCCCAAATGTGGAATTGTATTCTCATCAATTCAATTCAAAATTATGCCAAAAATGGAAAATAGAAAAGCAGATCCAAGAAATTAAAATCAATAAAAACATATCTTATTTTGAAGCACGCAGATTAATAGTTCCTCAGTTAACCCAAACATATGCTCAGGCTGCTAGACCTTCAACAATATCCACAGCTACCCAAACAGATCCCACTCTATCAAACATAATCTGTCCACCTTTACAATGCCTAACACCCATATCTTCTAAAATTCATTACCTGGTACCTCGTCTTCAGTTTCTACCTTCCCCACGACATCTTCCTCTACTCAAGACAATCTACTTCCTTCCCCATCTGGTATACTACCAACAATACAAGTTGAATCTTTATTACAAATACCCATCCCTACTACTACTACAACTACTTCCCTGGCAATAACCTGAATAATTTAGTTTCACCTTTAGGAACTAAATTCCATTCTCATACCACTCCTGCTACACTTAATTCGTTTTCAACTGAAAACTTTCCTGAGTCTGTCCCTAATGATTCCAATAGTGAACATTCTACAGCAGCTGAAGCCCAACAGATTGTAAAAGAAAATCAAGAAATAGAAGAAAACGCTCAAAAATACCGAAACCAAATATCGAAATAAAAATTTCACATAGATCTCGAAATGCAACACCTATCGAAATAACGACTGATGACGAGGAAATGATAACTTACGACGTGGAGGAGGAAGAACTTGAGCAAGATCCTTTCATTCTTCCTGAAGGTTATTTACGCGGTTAACTCGGGTTTCCCGATACAGGAACTATAGTGAATAATTTTATACCATGTATTATCTAATCTTGTTTTAAACTAACCTTTGTATTTTTCTATGCTTTTATTTTAGATCCCCGAGGTACCCGAGTGAATTTTGAAAAAAAAGAAAAAAACCCCAAAAAATATTTCTTCAAGTCATTGAATGCGGTTTTAAGTCGATATTTAACGTTTTATTTATTTCAGTTAGTTGTTTTGATTTTTTTTATTTTGCATATTTTCATTTTAATTATTTCTACAATTTTGGCGGTTTATTTCTTTGCGCCATTTAAAACAAACTGATTTTTCACTTTTGATTTCCGTAATGTTAAGACTGGTTTTTGAGTCTGACCCGCATGTTTGCCGTGTGCGGCGACCCGTACCGGGGGAAAGTGGAGTCTGGGGTTCCTGTTGCGTGCCCTTTGGCCCATGCTTCTCCGTAGACGGGAGGCAGGAGTGAGCCCGCTCCTGTCAATCGGCTGGTGATTAGTTCTGCGGTTTCCAATACGGGTTCTTTTGGAATACCAAAGACGGTTGCTTTAGGGTTAGTATTGCAGTTAGGGGTGCCCTAGGTGAACTGGCGGATCACATCCCGAACCTGTACTACTATACCCCAGTACCACCTCTGAGGTAAGTGCCGTGCCTGACGCATGTCAGATGACCGGCGGGCTGCCTCCCCTTGTTGGGCTCCATGGTGGGTGGAGGCGTACTGGGATGAACACAAAAAAATACTCATGGAACCCCACAGTAAATCTCCTTCAGTGGAGCACAAATTTGAATTTCACGATGGTAGGAATCTGTGTTGCCAAAGGAAACAAGTGGATACCACTAGTGAGAATACCGTTTTGGCGCCTCTTATGGTGACAAAGCCCTCTCTAGTGCCATCCACTACTATTCCCTCTGCTGACCGGGTTGAGCAATCAACCCTGTTATTGAATCCAGAGGATTCTTCGTGCCCGGTCGAAGGCCGGACTCCATCCATTTCTCCTCTAGGGGAGCACCTTTTTGATACATTTGAATCGGCACGATTTTTCGTCATTAAAACTCAAGAAACCTTCACTAACATATCTCCCTTTTTAATTGAAAAGCGATAAGTGGCACTGTAGGTAACGTTAAACTGATTCGAAAGATGCGCTCCGGGGACTTGTTTCTCGAAGTTTCATCCTCGACTCAGGCAAAATCCCTTGCTAATTTGAAAAAACTTGCTCACCTTGACGTACACGTTGTTGCGCATGGCAGCCTTAATTCTTCGCGGGGGGTGATATCTCCAGCGGATTTTTTGAATGTATCCACCGAGGAGATATTGGAGAATATGCGAGACCAAAAGGTATGTGCAGTCCGGCGTATTACTATACGTAAGGATGGACAGGTGCTGAATACGAAGCACCTCATCCTGACGTTTTCAACGCCTGACCTACCACAGTTTGTAAAAATGGCGTATCTCCGTTGTCCAGTTAGAGAATACATTCCGAATCCGCTACGTTGCTTCAATTGCCAACGATACGGTCATTCAAAGAACGTTTGTCGGGGCCAGCCAACCTGCCCTCGTTGCGGAGAAGTGGGTCACGACAGTAATGACTGCGGCAAAAAAGAACGTTGCGTAAACTGCAAAGGTGAGCATCCCGCCTATTCCCGTGCATGTCCTACCTGGAAACAAGAAAAAGAAATAACCACAGTTAAAATTAAAAACAAAATTTCTTACCCAGAGGCTCGGCGTGTTGTCTCATCACGCACACCAGTCCCTGGTGTAAGCTATGCAAATGTTGCAAAAAAAAAACAACCCAAGCAAACTTTACCCAAACTTGTGCCGAGCATTTCAAAGAATTGGAGGAAAAGAACGCACCTCCACCTACAAAGAACTCTCCACCATCTACAAAGAAGTCCTCTCCATCAACGACTACTTCCCTCCACCTGCAAAGAAAAAAATAATTTCTAGACCCCCTAGCGCTTCACCTAAAAGACCTAAAGTCGAAAGGCTCGCCAAAGGGAAATGAGCCTGAGTCAACACCCCAGAAAATGTCTAATTTTTCAAAAAAATCCCATCTGATGGATGAAGATATGCTAGAATTGCATCCAGATGACGATGAGGATCTTATGGACATGATGCCAGGTTCTTCAAAACCAAGCTCCGAAAGAGGAGCACGTGCGACCCAATAATGACCTCCTTTGTCTCCTGGAACTGCCGTGGTCTCAGAACTCGACTCAATGATCTCAAATCCATCATATCCACGTACCAGCCCGCATGTGTTGCTCTTCAGGAGACATTTCTGAAGAGTACCATGACAATGCAAGTGCGTGGTTATAATTGTGTACGACGGGATGTAGATGGCGCTACATCTCCAACCGGAGGTGTATGCCTCTTCACCTCTATTCTGTATCCCAGTACTGTCGTCACACTGCACACATCGTTACAGGCTGTGGCTGTACGGATTCACATCCATTCTTTAGTCACAGTCTGCTGTGTTTATCTACCACCTAACGATGTTGTGCCACAAGTGGATTTGAATCAATTAGTCAGCCAATTGCCAGCTCCTTTTATTTTGCTCGGTGACTTTAATGGACACAGCCCTCTGTGGGGGCATGATGATACAAACTCTCGTGGGCGACAGATCGAACAGTTGATCTCGGATCACTGTCTCTGTCTGCTGAACAACGACGATAAAACTTATTTCCATGCACCCACGAGGACATTTCACTCCCTCGATCTAGCCATGTGTTCGCCAACTCTGCTACCGATGTTGAATTTCGAGGTTGCAAACGATCTGCACAACAGCGATCATTTCCCTCTCCTAGTCTCGCATGTTAATGGTGCGGGGACACGTTTTCGTCCCCCCACTTATCATTTTCATCGCGCAGACTGGGATCAATTCACACGGTTAGCGATTATCTCAGGCACAATGGTTCAGAACTGGGCAGTTGATGAAGCTGTTTTCAATGTCACTGAAGCTATTCGGAATGCTGCTGATGCAGCCATTCCCAAAACATCCAATTCCCCTCGAAAGCTGTGCAAACCATGGTGGAACGCTTCCTGCCAACAAGCCAAAAAGGAACAAAGGAGGGCGTGGGGTATTTTCAGGAGGTACCCCACCACTGATAATCTCATAGCGTTCAAACGTGCGAAAGCGTTAGCTCGTAGAATACGTCGTCAATGCCAGAGAGAATCTTGGATCCAGTATGTGTCTTCAATCACATCGTCAACTACCAGTCAACAGTTATGGAGAAAGGTCAAAGCAGCGAATGGCCTTTATCGGGATTTTAACATTCCGATATTGGAAACTTCTACTGCTTTGTATTCGTCACCTTTAGATGTGGCCAACTTGATTGGCAAAACATTTGCTAGTGTGTCCAGCTCCGATTCATATAGCCCTGCATTCCAGGCGACTAAGAATCGTTTAGAGCGGACACCTATCAACTTCAGGTGCCGACAACCTTTACCATATAACTGTGACTTTGACATGTTGGAATTGAAGAGAGCCTTATCATCGGCCCACAATACTAGTCCAGGTCCTGATGGAATTTCCTATGAATTGCTTCGCCATTTGAACGAGGATTCACTAGTAAGTCTCCTTTACCTATTCAATCGAATATGGAGGGAGCAGGTGTATCCTACTCAATGGCAAGAAGCCATAGTGATCCCCATTTTAAGACCTGGAAAAGATCCTAAGAACCCTCTCAGCTATCGACCGATAGAACTCACGAGCTGCCTTTGTAAGACACTGGAACGTATGGTCAACGCTCGTTTCGTTTACGAGTTAGAAAAGAACAAATGCATTCCTCTGTTTCAGAGTGGCTTCCGTAAAGGAAGGTCCACTCTCGATAACATCATTCAGCTGGAAAGCAAAATTAGAAACGCTTTTGTCCGGAGGAATCATCTTGTTTCTATTTTCTTTGATATTGAGAAGGCATATGACCGTACTTGGCGCTATGGGATACTTCGCACGTTATTTAATTTTGGATTCAGAGGCAATTTGCCTACTTTTATTCAACATTTTTTAAAACTTCGTACTTTTAGAGTGAGACTGGCTGGCACTCTTTCTGCTCCTTTTACCCAAGCTGAGGGAGTTCCTCAGGGGAGTATTTTGAGTGTCACCCTTTTTATATGTCATATCTCTCACATTTTAAATGTTTTATCGCCTTCTATACAGGCTTCACTATACGTGGACGATCTACAGATCAGTTGTGAAGGTTCGGACATGCGCATGATTGAACGACAGTTGCAAACTGCCGTCAACAACATTTTAAAGTGGTGCGACACCAACGGTCATAGTATTTCGGCGAGCAAGAGTTGCTGCGTGCACTTTTGCCGCAAACGGGGTATTCATCCCGACCCCGAAATACGCATCCGTGATATACAAATTCCCGTAGTTCCCGACGTACGATTCCTCGGAGTAATTTTCGACCGCCGGCTCACTTTCCTTCCGCATATTTTACATTTGCGGAAGAAGTGTGAAAAGTCTTTAAACCTCTTGAAGGTGTTGTCAAACACCTCTTGGGGGGCGGATAGAACATCATTACTCCGAGTGTATCAGGCAATCGTACTCTCTCGCATCGACTACGGATGTGTTGCATACGGATCAGCGTGCAACTCTACTCTGCAAAAACTTGACCCCGTCCACCATATGGCACTGAGAATCTGCTCGGGTGCGTTTCGCACATCACCGGTGCAGAGTCTCTATGTTCACTGTCATCAGCTTCCTCTAGATCTTCGACGGAGGAAGCTGTCTCTTGCGTATTATTTTAAGATCTTGTCCGTGCCTTCACATCCTCTGCAGAATGTGTATATGAGTACCAGCATGAAGAGACTTTATGATGCACGGCCGTCTAACATCCGGCCGTTTATGGATAGGATGAAGCTTCATATTTCTGAACTCGACCTACCTAACGTGCATATCCAGCAAAGGAACCTTTTCCTATTCCAACCTTGGAATACGCCACGGTTCCCTTATATCAACCCTTTTGCCACTTACAGTAAATCCACTGTAGCGCCTGTCGTCTTTCAACGCGTCTTCGCCTACCACCGCAGTCAGTATAGTCGTTATTCGGCCATCTACACTGATGGTTCGAAACGTGCAGATTACGTTGGCTGTGGAGTCGTGATTGAAGATATTATGCACGGTTATAGGCTCGACACTTCTTGCAGCATTTTCACTGCCGAAGCTGTCGCCATTTACCGTGCACTTCAATTAATCGACTCCACTATGCCCCGTAAATACTGCATCTATACTGACAGCATGAGTGTACTAGAAGCGCTTGAAAACTACCACGATCGCTGCCATCCAGTGGTATGTACAATACTCGACATTACGAGTCGACTCTACAGCAAGGGTTTCGATATCGTGTTTTGCTGGCTACCAAGTCACGTAGGAATCATAGGCAACGAGCAAGCGGACAGCGCGGCAAAGTCGGCGACGACGCATCTGCCGCTAGCTGTTCCGCTATCGGATATGAAGCGCGTCATCATGCATCATATTTTTAAGATCTGGCAGGAATCATGGAGTCAGCAGTTGGATAACAAACTGCACTCTGTGAAACCTGTCATAGGAGCATGGCCTGTGATGCCACTGCGAAGAACTGATGTCAAATTGACTCGTCTTCGCATTGGCCATACTCGCTTCACACACAGGCATTTGTTGTTTGGAGAACGTGCTCCTGAATGTCCTTCATGCCATGTCTCTTACACTGTTCATCACATTTTAATCGATTGTCCAGTTTTTAACCATCATCGCATCACCTTTTTTAATTCATCACATTTAACTTTACCTGACTTGGTGGGAGAAATACCCCACCAAAACCTCTTTGCTTTTATCAGGAGAACTGGTTTTTTATTTTTAATTTGACATTTTAAAATCATCTACCTTGACATTTAATTTTTATATATGTGCATGCAGGCATGCACATCTATAATCCTTCTGTATCCATTTTCATGTGCGTTTTAACCTGTTTTTAATATTTTAACAAACGTGTGGCGCAGTTTAGCCAAAATTGGCTCTTGCGCCAATAACCCCAAAACTCACTTACTCACTCACTCACTCACTCATTCAATCAGATACACTTTTGGAAGCCTTTGTGCAAGCCAGACCCCCTCATGCCTTGTCTCAAGCGGTGGAACGATTTGTGCAAAGAGCTCTTGGTCAATTTTTAAATGGACAATATCCTTCGTGTTTAAAGCATAAAGATGAGAAACTAGAATGTTTTTTACAAAATGTCTCAGTCGTCGATGGTTCGATCCCAGAGGCTTCCATTACATTGTCTCCTCCTCCCAAACTGGTCAATGTATTTCAACGTTTGTTGGCCGTGTCTCAATTGGATGATTTATGGCAAACTAGTACTTTTAAAGTAGACACTCCTTTGGTCGAAACCGATGTAATGCATTTGATGGAGAAATTACACATGGCCGAACGGCAAAATGCCGTGTTGCTGAAACATGTAGAGTGCCAATAAACGGGTTGCAAAACGAACACATTTGGAGGGTCTCACATGCCACGGACAGGAATCAACCACAATATGAGGATACATGAGAGTCAACCGTCTCATGGACGGTACACCATACATTTCCACATTAATCAGATGAGGGAGTTTAGTTTGACGCAAAATATTCATTTGATAACTATTTCCCTTGCAACCAAATACAATATCCGTGTCAGGAAACTGCGCTTGTAGTTGATGGTAACGAACTTGTAGAAAATGTAAAATATTGGCCAGGGGAGTCCCATTTAAAGTCGTCATGATGGCATCCGGTCGAGCATAAGGAAATAATTTAATGGCCTCGGAATATGAATAAGGGCTCGTCACTTGAAAGAAAATTTCATAACCCGTCACATCCACATAGCCCAGTTCCAAAGGTATGTACTGTCGGTCCAGAACGACTCCGGTCGTATGAATCAAAGCGTGCACTGCCATACCCCTTGCTTTAAAAATAAGAAACAAGAATCATGAAATTTGGAATCAAAACCATAATCATTGGTGCCGTCTTGGTAATGTTGATTGTATCCGTTGTGATACAAAGTTATGTCATGTATCAAATGAGTAACGCTACATTGTACGACATAGAAGCTACTACTAAACAAGTAAAAACGGATGGGGTTGAAGCTCAAAAGTTTTGGATAAGTAATCGAATTCTCTTTGTCGGACCTACCGTTGGAAATTTGATGGGTATGGTGTTGCTGGGAATCTTGTACGTGATGGCTTAATAAAGAAACACAAATATGAATCTCAAAACAATTTTGATTACTGCTCTCTTGGTAGTTATTTTGATGAGTTTGATGAGCTTTGAGTATATCACTTATGCAATTTATTCTGAATAAACTTCAAGGAAATGTTCTGAACTCTTGCAAGATAAACAGCTCCTATTTTACGTACAGATGATATTGAGTCTTTTGAGCTTTGGTTTGGGTGTTGGAATCTTTTTCAAAGCATAGATTGTAAAGTAGTTAAACTTTAAGCATTTAAAACCAAACTATAAGGAAAAAAAAATTTTAATATACTATTTTATATGTTTCAGTTTTTTGCTGGGTGGTCCAAGAACATTTCGTCCCCAGTTTCTTTTTACGTGATTATTCATACTGAATGTATATTTTATTCCCTTTTCCACCAACATTAGTAATTTTCGAGGTTCCCCTTGTGCTCGTGTCTTGTGCCAAAACAACAATTCAGCTTGCACAAATTGTTTCCACCTTTGCGTATTCAGGACCATATCACACATATTCAGAGGTACTTCGGGCAATTTCCAAAACGCCATATTCAACAGCATGCAAAACATTCTCTTTTGGCTAATAAATAATTGTTCATAATTGACCCATCGACATTCTTGAGCATCCATCACCCATTTACTGGCCTCTCGCTGAGCCACATCCGCTCGACTATAGGTGTATTCAATAAAATCATTAGCTTTTTCGGGGTATTTCTGGCGTGGTGGGTGGAGGCACGCCAGGATGAAGTTCTGTACGCATATTTATGGATCCAATGCTGCTGTGCCCGGGTAAAGGCCTTGTTTTACCCAACCAACTTCACATCGATCAAATTGCTACCAATGTCAGATTTTTATTAATCTCATTGCAAAACGTTGAAATGTCTAAAAAATCACCATTTGCCATTCATAAGGCACTGATTGGAATAGGTGGAGAACCGAAAACTGTCAAACGTTTAAGATCCGGGGATATACTAATAGAAACTCATACCGCTTTACAAACGAAATCTTTTCTCCTAGCGAACACTTTTCTAGATTCTCCCGTTACAATATGTCCTCATAAATCACTGAATACTTCTCGCGGTGTCATATCTGAATCCGACTTGCTGAGTACTCCTGAATCAGAAATACTTGAAGGATTTTCTGATCAGGGTGTGATTCAAGTCCGGAGAATTACAATAAAAAAAGATGCTACCATTATCCCTACGAAACATTTAATTTTAACATTCAATAGACCGAAACTTCCGCCCGCAATAAAAGCTGGCTATCTTCATTGCAAAATTCGCCCGTACATTCCGAACCCTCGGCACTGTTTTAAGTGCCAGAGGTTCGGTCACTCTCAAACTTCGTGCCGTAGTCAATTAAAATGCTCTAGATGTGCATCTGTTGGACATGCTTCCACATATTGCAGTCTAGAGCCTAAATGTATTAACTGTTCACAACCCCACACTGCTGATTCCAAACTTTGCCCGAAGTGGAAAACCGAAAAACAAATTCAGGAAATTAAAACTAATAAAAATATAACATATGTTGAAGCCCGAAAACTAATAGTGCCACAATTAGTCCAAACCTATGCCAAGGTTGCAAAACCCTCAATAGTAAACAATTCCACCCAAACAGATGAAAACATCACAAAAATAAAATGCCCGTCATTAAATTTACTCCAACCGCTTTCATCCCTCCCTAAACAGAATAAGTTAATATCCACTCCTGTTATTTCCATGTCATCTTCATCAACCCAAGCAGAACTACTTCCTTCCACATCTTCCAAAGCAGCTGCAGTTTTACAGCCTGGGCCACCTATTCCTATGTCAAATGACATACTTTCCAATAATATGTTCACCCCAATTGAATCTTCCTCAAACGTATCCACTTCCTTATCCAACGATATTCAACCCCCTTCTACATCCAGTACTGTACGGGATTCCAAACAAAATTCAAAAACACGAATAAGGAAACGAAAAAAAGAATTCCTAAAAAATTAAATGAGGAAAAAATAGAAATAAAGATGGCGCCGTACAGACGTAAAAAACCAGCTCCAACAGACTACACGACGGATGAGGAAGATATTATCACATACGACGTTGAGAAAGAAGAACTTGAACAGCGTCCTAATCTTGTTCAAAAAGACGGTAGGCAATATTGGAAAGGTTCATTACTTTTAACACCGACCAGACTTCGAAAATAACTATTTCTCAATAGTACCTTTTGAACTTGGTGGGGAAATACCCCACCAATATTAGTTTTTAAATTTGCGATTGAATTTTAAGAAATTTTGGATTTTACCTTTTTTTTTACCTGTAACTTAGTTTATTTTTAAAGATTTTATACTTTTAATGTTTTAACAAATATCTGGCGCAGTATAGCCGAAATCGGCTCTTGCGCCAATAAACCCCACAATCACTCACTCACTCACTCGGGGTATTTCTGGAGCACGTGCACAGCCACACAACTTTTTGATTTATAATCACTCAAATGCTTCGTCTTTCGGTAAATGGAATATTTTTTAGCATCTCGACACTTGTAATGAGCCTCTTGAATAATGTAGACCCATAAAATCCATCTACGACTGGACAAGGATAAATGATCTTCCATCCACGCAAAGGAACCCTTCTCGAGAGGTGTGGAAAATATAAAATGCCACACATTTTCCAACACCAATTGAGATATAAATTCAATAAGTTCATTAATTCGTTTCTGAAAGCCTTTGGTCACAATCTTTCCGTTTTGTGTCTCGTAAATGTAACGTTTTCGACACAAGACGAGCAACCGCTTCATTCGTTGCTCAAATTTGAGCTCCACATAATTTAAATTTAAATAGGCATCGACTGCATGACAATCATTTTCGGGCCAATTTTGCACCATCAAACTATCCGTGTCTGCATAACAAATGTGATAATTTAAACGTTTCAAATAATGGTATGAGCCTAGTAATTGAAAGCGGGCCAACGTGACAATCGTCATGGCAATGGGTAGATAGGCCAAGCATGAATCTTTATTAGCCATGACGCCGTACAGGGAATTGATTAAAATTTTGATGCATAATTGAGCATTGTAATGATACACATCTTTTGTTTGTTTGTATTGTCCTTGATGATGTTTGCGCAAATCAATGAAATGTTTTACAATATGCGGTAAAATGCCTCCGTTTGCTCATTAATGACGATGGCAAACGCATCTTTTTCAGGATTAAACGGGGGATAGTGAAAGACGGAACTCTCTCCAAAGGTATCGTTTTCAAAATCCCGTTCCCCGTGGACACGGTAAGCAATATTCGTCAATTGTTGAGCGGGAGGACACGCCAACCACTCTTCTCGGGTCATGATGGTGCATGTTCCATAGCATAGATTACTACTCAACAAAGCGCTAGGGTACATGCTGGCAAAATCCATCACAGACACATTTTCATACGCTTTTTCTGGAATGCAATAATTTAAAGCCCCTTGGTACGTTTGATTTTTGGTGACCAACACAGAGGCATACTTTTTAATGTCAACAGGACTCTTTAAAAAATGAGTATTGACAAAATATCCCAAGCACGTGCCATACGTTTTAAACAATTCCAACAAAAAGCTAGAATTCCCCATGTGGAGGGCTTGAACAGCATTCCACGCTGTAAAATTGGCCCGCTCTACTAAAAAGGATAATACCATTTCTTTTTCAAATAAACGATATACTAAAAAGGAATCTTTTAAACAATACTGCATATAGTCTTTAAAAGTACCAAATTGGCCCGGGGGTACACGACGTGGTTTCAAAATTGGATAACATTCTTCAGCAGAACTTTGTTGAAGCAAATGAGCCGTCACCTGAGGCTGTGTGTACCAAGACCAGAGTCCGGTAGATTGGACGGGTACTTTGGTTTCATTCAATTTCATACGTGCCACATCATCCAATTTGAATCCGGGTAAATCATAACTGGAAAAAATTCGAAAATAAAAATACAAATCCAACACCATTTTTTTCTGAAAAGTGGTGACGATGGTCGTCCCCACGAGAACGGATGAATAATGTCGTAAAATGGAATACATTTGCAACCAAAGCAAACGAGTAAACAAACAGGGTAAATCAAATCCATTGATATTGTAGCCAGTTAAAACCTGGCAATCTTGAATCAGAACGTGAAAGTCGTTTAAAAGTTGACGTTCAGACGTATAAGCATGAGCCCGGTCCATGTCCAACGGAGGAGAATCACAAGGCAATCGATACAAGAGCCACGATCGTAAGCCTTGACGTCGGTTCCATTTGTACAAACTAATCATGACAATTTCATCCGTTTCATCCAATCCCGTGGGCCCCTCAGGGGGCTCACCTCCTTTAGGTGAGTGCGGGTTTCACGCTCCCGAGGTACCCTAGTGATCTTTTCCTTCTCCCTAGGGGTTTACTGTCTTTGGTAAACACGGGCTTCATGAACCCGGGGAACCCTAGTGATCCTTCTCTATTTTCGGCCCTCTTTCTTGCCATTCCAATTTCCCTTTCCTTCTTTTCCACCTCAGGGGCTCACTTTCGGGTGAGTACGGGAGGCCACGTCCCCGAGGTACCCGAGTGACTTTTGAAAAGAAAAAAAAAACCCAAAAAATATTTGCTTAGTTAGTGTTTCAGGTACAGGTCACTATTTAACGTTATATTTCGTTCAGTTCGGGGTTGTTTTGTGGTTAATTTTATTTTGGATATTTTAAGTTTAATTATTTCTACTATTTTAATTTCGGTTTATTTCTTTGGGGTATTTGTAACAAATGAATTTTACTTTTCGCATTACGTAATGTTAAGACTGGTTTTTTGAGTCTGACCCGCATGTTTGCCGTGTGCGGCGACCCGTACCGGGGGAAAGTGGAGTCTGGGGTTCCTGTTGCGTGCCCTTTGGCCCATGCTTCTCCGTAGACGGGAGGCAGGAGTGAGACGGCTCCTGTCAATCGGCTAGTGATTAGTTCTGCGGATTCCAATACGGGTTCTTTTGGAATACCAAAGAGGTTGCTTTAGGGTTAGTATTGCAGTTAGGGGTGCCCTGGGTGAACTGGCGGATCACATCCCGAACCTGTACTACTATACTCCAGTACCACCTCTGAGGTAAGTGCCGTGCCTGACGCATGTCAGATGACGGGCGGGCTGCCTCCCCTTGTTGGGCTCCATGGTGGGTGGAGGCGTACTGGAATGAACACAAAAATACACTTATGGAACCCAGCAGGAACTCTCCTTCAGTGGAGCACCATTTTGAATATTCAGATTCGTTTCGTTTTTTATCCTAAAAACTCCTGACACTTTTACAAATATCTCACCATTTCTAATTGAGAAACCCCTCAGGGGGCTCACCTTCTTTAGGTGAGTACGGGTTTCACGCTCCCGAGGTGCCCTAGTGATCTTTTCCTTCTCCCTAGGGGTTTACTGTCTTTGGTAAACACGGGCTTCACGAACTCGGGGAACCCTAGTGATCCTTCTCTATTTTCGGCCCTCTTTCTTGCCATTCAAATTTCCCTTTTCTTCTTTTCCCGTCCAGAACACAGACAACTACTTTTGAAATACATATGTAAAGAAACCTAATTGATTTGTTTTAATTAGATTTGTTGTTATTCTCGTTATTAATAACATTTTTGTATCCATTTTCTATTGCGTTAAATTAGTTTCATCCTTTAATTTTTTCGATTATTTTTTTTGGTATTTGTATTATTACTTGGATTTCTTTACATGTTTTGATTATTATATTTTTGTTTTTGACTAACAACGTTGGTTTTCCGACCTGCATGTTTGCCGTGTGCGGCGTCCCTTAAGGAGGAAAATGGTGTCCTGGGAATACCTTTGGCCCACGCTTCGCTGTAGACGGGTGGCAGGAGTGAGCCCGCTTTTGTCAATCGGCTGGTGGTACCTCTCTTCGGAGTCCCCGAAGAGACACTGCTGTAGGGTTAGTGCTGCAGATAAGGGGTGTCGGGTTTACCCGTTGGATCCTCACCCTGATGCTGTATCATTATATTCTGGGTGTACTTCAGGTAAGCGCCGTGCCTGGTTTTTTGCCAGATGACCGGCACACTGCCTCCCTTGTTGGACTCCGTGGTGGGTGGAGGCACGCCAGAATGAAGTTTTTTTGTACGCATATGGATCCAAGTTTGCTGTGCCAGGGTAAAGGCCTTGTATTGCCCAACCTTTCAATCGACGAAACTGCTCAACGTGTAAGATTTTTATTAATTTCTTTGCCTAACAATGCCATGTCTGTTAAATCACCATTTACAATCCATAAAGCTCTGAAAGGAATAGGTGGAGAACTGAAATCCATTAAAAGATTGCGATCCGGTGATCTACTTGTTGAAACCAGTTCTTCTACGCAGACAAAGTCTTTCCTACTTGCGAAAACATTTCTTGATTCACCTGTGAATATAATTCCACATAAATCTTTGAACACATCCCGTGGAGTCATCTCTGAACCGGACCTTTTGACCACCTCTGAAGCGGAAATCCTTGAAGGATTCTCCAATCAGGGGGTCATTCAGGTCAGAAGAATAACAATAAAAAAGGATACAGCTATTATACCGACTAAACACTTAATTTTAACTTTTAGCAGCCCCACACTACCTCAAACAATAAAAGCTGGTTATTTAAACTGTAAAATCCGTCCATACATTCCGAACCCTCTGCGCTGTTTTAAGTGCCAGAGGTTCGGTCACTCTCAAACTTCGTGCCGTAGTCAATTAACATGCTCTAGATGTGCATCAGTTGGACATGCTTCCCCAGATTGCAGTCTAGAGCCTCAATGTATTAACTGTTCTCAACCCCACACTACTGATTCCAAACTTTGCCCGCAATGGAAAACCGAAAAACAAATTCAGGAAATAAAAGCTAATAAAAATATAACATATGTAGAAGCCCGAAAACTAATAGTGCCACGATTAGTCCAAACCTATGCCAAGGCTGCAAAACCCTCAATAGTAAACAATTCCACCCAAACAGATGAAAACATCACAAAAATAAAATGCCCGTCATTAAATTTACTCCAACCGCTTTCATCCCTCCCTAAACAGAATAAGTTAATATCCACTCCTGTTATTTCCACATCATCTTCATCAACCCAAGCAGAACTACTTCCTTCTATATCTTCCACAGCAGCTACAGTTTTACAGCCTGGGCCACCTATTCCTATGTCCAATGTCGTACTTTCTAACATGTTCACCCCAATTGAATCTTCCTCAATTGTAACCACTTCCTTATCCAACGATATTCAACCCCCTTCTACATCGAATACTGAACGGGATTCCAAATTAAAATCAAAAACACGTATACGAAAACGAAAAAAAAGAATTACTTAAAAAAAATTAAATGAAGAAAAATAGAAATAAAGATGGCACCGTATAGACGTAAAAAACCAGCTCCTACAGACCTTTCGACGGATGAGGAAGACATGATCACATATGACGTTGAGGAAGATGAACTTAAGAACAGCATCCTGATCTCGTTCAAAAGGACGGTAAAAAATACTGGAAAGGTTCCTTACTTTTAACACCGTCAGACTTAAAAAAATAACTTTTACTCAATAATACCTATCGAACTTGGTGGGAAAAATTCCCCGCCAATATTTTTTCTCTGATTGAATTTTATGAATTAAAGATTTTGCCTTTTACCTGAAATTTTTAATGTTTTCTTATACTTTTAAGGTTTCAACGAATGTGTGGCCGAAATCGGCTCTTGCGCCGATGGACCCCACAATCACTCACTGACTCATCCCCACCAAATTTTGATTGCTTTTATTGCTTGAAAACGGTTTTTTAAGTGATTTGAAATTTTAACTTTTTAAAACTGTTTTGTCTACGCCCCACCAACAATTATATGCTTTTCTCTTATAGAAAAAATCCATATTTATGATACTTTACCTTATACTATTGTTACTGTGTTTTAAATTTTATATAACGTTTTAAATTTTCTTAACAATTGTTTGGCGCAGTATAGCCAGAATTGGCTCTTGCGCCAAAAAACCCCAAACTCACTCACTCACTCTGAGGTAAGTGCCGTGCCTGACGAATGTCAGATGACGGGCGGGCTGCCTCCCCTTGTTGGGCTCCATGGTGGGTAGAGGCGTACTGGAATGAACACAAAAATACACTTATGGAACCCAGCAGGAACTCTTTCAGTGGAGCACCATTTTGAATATTCAGATTCGTTTCGTTTTTATCCTAAAAACTCCTGACACCTTTACAAATATCTCACCATTTCTAATTGAGAAACCCCTCAGGGGGCTCACCTTCTTTAGGGTGAGTACGGGTTTCACGCTCCCGAGGTGCCCTAGTGATCTTTTCCTTCTCCCTAGGGGTTTACTGTCTTTGGTAAACACGGGCTTCACGAACCCGGGGAACCCTAGTGATCCTTCTCTATTTTCGGCCCTCTTCTTGCCATTCAAATTTCCCTTTTCTTCTTTTCACGTCCAGACCACAGATCTACATTCAACAATGTACTTTGTTCCATCTTTGTTTTTTTCTGGTAAAGAATTTGATATTTTTACTACTGTACTATGGTTTACATTTTATATTATGTACTTTTCATTTGATTTTTCTTATATTTCTTTCAAATATTTTGATTTTTGTTGCTTCTTTATATGTTTCCTATTGTTGATTTTTTTGTGTTCAACTTATCTTTATTTTTCTGCCACGAAGTCCTTGGCAGACCAGGGACTGAGTGGAATGAAGTTGTGTCTGATGTTTTTTTTTTTCCCTTTTGGTATGATGACACAACGGACTACTCCTGGAAAACTGGCACTTGGGCACGGGGTTTTGAACTTGAGGATCTTTGGACTAGTGAGGTGGGGTCTTGGAGGAAGCGACCATGTAGAGGGTACAGGAGAAAAAAGCTGAGTTTTGCGTCTCAGGCCGCCAGATAGTACAGGAGCCCGGGACAGCCTAACCAGCATGTCCTGGCTGCTCTATCAGCTGGTGTATAATCCCGCCTGTCTTGTAGCTCCAGGTGGTGCCTGGATGGGGGTCCTGCATTGCAGAGCGTGGGGGGCTCTCCCGAGGCCACTACTGGTTGCTGAATCTGTGGGCAAGCCCTGCCAAACTGGTCTTCTGATAATCAAAAGGAATTCTCCTCCTCCTTTCTAAAAAAAAATCAAAATTAGTCAAATTAAGGAAAAAAGTTCAAAACGCATCTTTAAACCCCCATCCCACCCTTCCCAACACCTGATGCGCATGTATTACTCACTGCAACATTGATACTCTTTCACACATACTCGATTTTTAATAACTTCACTTCCGAACAATACCATGTCAAAATCTCGCCTTTCGCTATTCATAAAACGCTCATCGGAATAGGTGGAGAACCGAAATCAGTTAAACGACTGCGTTCGAGGATCTACTTATTGAAACTATGTCTGATTTACAACTAAGTCGTTTCTTCTTGCCAAAACCTTTTTCAATTCACCAGTAACTGTAAGTCCTCATAAAACCCTAAACTCATGCAGAGGTGTCATTTCTGAACCTGACTTGTTGAGCACCCTTGATGCGAGTCATGCTTGAAGGTTTTTCTCTGATCAGGGTGTCATTCAGGTCAGCGAATAACAATAAAAAAGAGATTCGAATATTATTCCAACAAAACATATAATTTTACTTCTTTCAATAAACCGAAACTACCTACCGCTGTCAAAGCTGGATATCTGCATTGTAAAACTCATCCTTATATACCGAACCCTCTGCGTTGTTTCGTAAATGCCAGACGTTCGGTCACTCAAATCTCCTGCCGCGCCAATTAACATGCTCTAGATGTGCTTCCGTTGGGCATTCTTCCACGGATTGTACTCTAGAGCCCAAATGTGTTAATTGTACGCAGTCTCATCCTTCCGATTCAAAATTATGCCAAAAATGGAAAATAGAAAAGCAGATCCAAGAAATTAAAATCAATAAAAACATATCTTATTTTGAAGCACGCAGATTAATAGTTCCTCAGTTAACCCAAACGTATGCTCAGGCTGCTAGACCTTCAACTATATCCACAGCTACCCAAACAGATTCAAATCTCTCAAACATAATCTGTCCACCTTTACAATGCCTTGGGTGTTCTAAAAATCCATTGCCTGGTACCTCGTCTTCAGTTTCTACCTTCTCCACGTCATCTTCATCTACTCAAGGCAATCTACTTCCTTCCCCATCTGGTATACTACCCACAATACAAAGTGAGCCTTTATTACAAATACCCATCCCTACTACTACTACAACTACTTCCCCTGACAATAACCTGAATACTTTAGTTTCACCTTTAGAAACTGAAACCCGTTCTCGTACACCTCCTGCTAAACTTGATTCGGTTTCAACTGAAAACTTACATGAGTCTGTCCCTAATGAATCCAATAGTGAACATTCTACTGCAGCTGAAGCCCAACAAATTGTAAAACGAAAATCAAGAAATAGAAGAAAACACTCAAAAATACAGAAACCAGATATCGAAATAAAAAGGGTTCCACATAGATCTCGAAATGCAACACCTACTGAAATAACAACTGATGACGAGGATATGATAACTTACGACGTGGAGGAGGAAGAACTTGAGCAAGATCCTTTCATTCTTCCTGAAGGTTATTTACGTGCATTAACTCCATCCCGATACAGGAACTATAGAGAATAATTTTTATACCATGTATTCTCTAACCTTGTTTTTAAACTAACCTTTGTCTTTTTCAATGCTTTTATCTCAAGATATGGTTTGACTTGGTGGAGAATTCCCCACCAAATTTTGTTTCTTTAAATCATTGAAAACGATTTTACGTGCTTTCAAATTTAATTTTTTTTTTGTATCATGATTTTTACATATTTTTTACAACATTTTAAATTTCTTAACAAATGTTTGGCGCAGCATAGCCTAGATTGGCTCTTGCGCCATTAAACCCCACACTCACTCACTCA
>BMAU01000595.1:667500-754399 GCA_019973935.1 Trichonephila clavipes | reverse complement strand
ATTGTTGATAAAAGACTCTTTTGATTTTGATGTTATAAAAGCCATATTGGAATAGTTCCCTTCACATTTCAATATTTTTATACATATTATTCTAAATTATATGAAAAGAAATAAAGATTTAGTATCTGAAGAAGTTTTAAAAATTAATAATTATAAAAAGTTCTTTCAAAGCTGCTTAGACTATAATTATCCAGCTAATTTTATATAAATATATGTCTTCAAAGTTATAGCTATTTAATTGTTTTATTTAATATATTCAGTTCCATTTAGTTTATAGTATATTATTCCTAATTTTCTTATTATAGTTTTAGTTACTAAAATATACATAGATGACACCATTATTTTTAGTTATGCGGTTTTTTTGTGCTTGGCGTTAGTATGCTATTAGAATCGGAATACATCGGGTAAGATTTTAGTTTTTTCGCACATTTTCATTATTATTACTTTTGGACATAATCATTATTAACCTCTATTGCAATTATTTATGCTTATACATATTTATATTTGTCTATTTCGTCCGGATTCCTATAGCAATTTAATTCTCCAATTTTATTCTATTGATGTTATATTCACCCACGTGGGTTTTTGGGCCTTTGCCTTGGTTTATCTCTTATGCTATTATGTCGAAAGTTTCCGCTGAAGGGGAAGGTTGAGATCTCGCAAAACACTGTTTAACCCTGTTTCACTGTCCTAAGCCAGTGACAGCTCGGGAAACCATAATAGTTTTTTCCACTATAGCTATATTTCTCTTTTTTGGTTTGTAATGGTTCCATGTTCTTGGTTCTTTCGGTTTGTTCTTAAGATGTTTTTAGGATTTATTAGTCTCCTTTTTAATTTATTAACTGCTATAAATAAATATATATATATATATATATATATATATATATATATAGTAGAACTCCCATATTACGAACCTCTTTATAGCGGATAACTCTATATAGCGAACTTTTTCTGGAACTAAGAACATTTTCCGATTTTCTTTGTAAAATAACCTCCCTACAGCTCAGTGCATTTTCTATATAGCGAACATTTTCACTCTGATTAAATTTTTTGTCTTCCTTCTTTTAAAATATTTCTCGACATTTCAAGTTTTTCTGTCTTTTAACACATTTTATGGTGGTCATAAATCTTGAACTGGTTTTATAAGGGGCTTAACTCCTGGAAAGCAACAAAGTTGTGTGCGTTTCAACCAAGCAGGGCAACCTAAAACCCACATTGTCCAGTTCACTAGAAAAATCTTCGATATTCCCTTCCATCCTCAGTGGGGCCGCGGTAGCCGAGTGGTATAGGTATCGGACCGTGGCTTGCTTTGTCACGGGTTCGAGCCCAGTACCACTAAAGACCCGCCGTGTAGGGCAGCGATGCACGCTAAATCTGTCGAGAGCTGAAACGTCCTCCCGTTGGTGTGGTGTGGTAGTTAGGAGAGGGGGTGCCAGCTCAGGTGTCGTCCACGTCACTTGACCATGGTTCAAAATTACGTGGTCCGTCGCCAAAAGCCCTCGTGTAGCTGAACAGTGTGACGTTAATATTCAATCAATCAATCCATCCTCAGTGGAGTTGTCTCGTGTCCCTTGAAATAGTCTTCGTTAATTTGTAACGTTGATCCGACGTACTGCTAACGTTATCTCTTGTAGCTTGAAAATGTCAAAATGTAAATGTTTGAGCATCAAACGAAAAAATTTAATTCTTTCGGAAGTGGATGAAGGCGTCAAGAAACTTTCCTTGCAGATTTCTTTCTTTTTAATAGGTAAGATATATAGAATAAATATATATTAATTACTAAAAGGTGTAAACAATTACTTTTTTTCATCATGTTGTTTATGAATTTAAAATTTGCTTCACGTGGTTTATAAAGAAAATTGAAAGATTAAACTCTATATAACGAACTTTTTCGGATTTACCGACTTCGTTATATAGAGATCCGATTGTACATATATATATATATATATATATATATATATATATATATATATATATATATATATTAGCCCATACAGTAGCGCACACAGGAATTTTTCAAAGGGGGGGGGGTCCGGTGTCGCAAGTTCACCATTCTTGTATCATGCTTCTTTTGATTTTGTCGATTTTCTTGAGCAAAACACAGTAAAAAACTAATTATTGAATAAATAATTAGCATTAATTAATAAAATTAATCTTTAATAACAAATACTTAATTAAATTTTGCATACTATAAACTAAGAATTATAATCAATTCGAAAAAAATCAAGGGCTTTGGGGGGTTCTGGACCCGCAGACCCCCCCCTCCCATTTGTGTGCGCCACTGAGCTCATATAAAAAATAGCATGCTACCACTAATTTTATCTAGCAAAACTCTAATACTGCAAACAGTAAATTAAAATATTCTATCTCTGACAACAAGCAAAGTGAATAGAAAGGGGGAAAAAACACCGTTTACAAATATCGTTATACTACGAACAGTGTTTTGATTAATTTTTAAAATATCCGGTTCACTTCATTCAAGCATCTGGAGATTTTTCGACCTATTTTTAACCAAATATTTATTTCCATCTTCAACCCATCACATAGTCCTAGCATCTTTCATTGATTGATCTTATCCTGATCCTGTGGTTTGTGTCCTATGTCCTTGAGAAGACAACTACTGCACGTGACAAGTTTAATTCAAAAAGTTCAGAGGCCAGGAAGGCTGCTCCATTATATATGTCCTGGGAACATCCGATGGACAAGTATGGGGTGTTTACGGCCAGACACCATGACTCCCGGTTTGAACCTTTTCGCGTTAGACAGAATCGATCTGCCATTTCCTTCCCTTCCCCACCCCCATTGATTTCGAAAAATAAATTATTCCAAATGACTTGTAAAGAAGAAATATACATGTACTTTAAATAAGAACCATGTTTCATTTTGTCTGTATTTTTATTCAATGTTGAAAGTGACAAAAAGGATGAAACTGCGGAGCTGTGAATTTACTTGTATATAGAGAATAATGGATTAAAAATTCATTTCTGCAACTATACCTATTTAAAATAACTTGATTTTTGTTTTTATCGCTTTCTTTATTAGAAGTTTTAATTGTTTTTATAGTTCCATTATAAAATATAAAAATCTGCTTAATTACTTTACAGTAAAAAGTAATGGGCAACATTTGTAATTGCTTGGATTCTGTTTTATTGTTTGTATTTCTACTTTAATATTTACAAAGACCGACGAGAATTTCAACCTTTAATTCCTTAAGGCTTTTTACTAATAGGGCCTTTAAGTATAGTTTTAAAATGAAGGCTGCGTAGATCTCGAAGGACAAGAATTGGGCAATCTTGAATGAGAACCTATCCTACGTTCCTAGAAAAACTCATTTTAGACTTTAGGGTATGACTGTATGAGATCTCATCTCCTTAGAATTGGCATCACCGATTCGCTGGACTGTACTATTTGTGACTATGGTCTGCCTATGACCGGTGAACATTTGGTCGTGTGCCCTGCACTAATTAGTTTTAACTGAATTGTCGAAAAATATTAAAGAGCACATGCACTAATGGCAAAGGGGCTATTGTAGTGTGTGGTATTTGTAAAATGAATGTATAAGTATTTGCATATTTAGAATTGTTTGTTAAAGGAAAATATTAGGTTGGGGGAAAAGAAATCCATTATTTTTGCATAAAATTCAAGACTTTATTTAACATACTTAGGATTGTCCGATTTGGGTTAAATATGCATCGTTTTGTTGTATAATTTGTTGCTATTTAAAAGATAGCTTCATAATGCCTCTCTCATAGAAGTCTTGATCCTTATCGGCTAAAAACTCTTGTAATCGATTTTAACAATCTTCTCTTGATTCCAATTTTTTATCACTCAGGAAGTTTTGCAATGGGAGAAAAATGTAGTAATCACTTTGTGCTAAGCCCGGACTGTATGTTGGATGCATTGAAACTTCTCAACCAAGCTCCCAGAGTTCCTGGTGAGTCACTATAGACGTGTGGGGCAAGGCGTTGCCCTGATGGAACACAACACCACTTCTGTTCACCAATTCTGGCCGTTTCTGGTCAATCGCTAGATTCAAACGGTTCAGTTGTTAACAGTAGAGATCTGAATTTAGTGTTTGGCCATACGGAAGCAACTCATAATAAATTATTCCTTTCCAATCCCACCAAATACACAGGAGAACCTTCATGACCGCTAGTTCTGGTTTGGGCACCGTTTGAACTTGCTTCACCGCGCTTTGACCAGGATGGCTTTCACACAATATTGTCATATGTGACCCCTTTCTCATCCCCAGTCACCATCCATTTAAAAAATGGATCTATTTCATTCCGTTTGGCTAAGACATCGCAGATGGAAATTCGATCCATCATGTTTTTTGGTGTTAAATGGTGTTACACCCAAACATCGAGCTTCCTTTTGAAAGCAACTTTGCGCAAACTGTTTAAAAATGTTTGAAGGTGGATCTTTCGCTCCTGGTGATGCTACGACTACTAACATGCCGGTCAACTTTATTATTTCTGCTATTTTATAGACATTTTCGACGAGGAGCCTGCCTGTGCGAGGTGCATCTTTAACATCAAAAATGCTTGAACGGAATCGACGAAACCAAAATTGCAAGTAATTAGCTGTTACAGTATCGGCACCATAAACACCATTCGCAATTTCAGCCACTTGGCTTGCATTTTCGCCGTTATCAAAGAAAAACTGTAAAAAGAACCGAATTTTCTCTTTGTTGACTTTCATTTTTAACACCCTGGAACTCACAACTGAATGGACCAAACAAAAAAAGCAAAATAATTATTTTAGTGTGAAATGTAACCTTGACAACGAGCATTAATTTGAAATTGTTTGATCGATACTTCACGAGATATCGACAATACAGCCATCTACCGAAAAAACAATGGATTACTTTTTCCCCAACCTAATATATGTAATAAAATGAAGATGAAGTCAGTAATTAATCAAACATTAAATTTTTCATGATAGAATACGCTTATTAATATAATATTCAAGGGGTTGGCAACCTGTGGCAATCTGCAAAGTTATTGGATCAAGTTAAATCTCTGTATCTCTCTTCTCTACGCCTCACTCACAAAGACTATTTTTTACTTTTAATTATTTGTAATAAAAGGATTCTGCTGAGTTTACTGGAGTGTAATTTGATATATATATGTGTGTGTGTGTGTGTGTAAGAATATAATCTGTTTAAATATTACACATTCTTAGCGTTAAGTATTCAATTAAAATCAAAGCGATTGTGCAATACGTGTAAAACAGTTGTGAGAGGCTCACACCTCTCTCTCGGTTATCTAGATGCGGGGGGAGGGAAGAAACACTCGACAGGATCCAATTAATCTATGTATCACACAAAGAACAGACACAATTTCAACTAATAACAGTAATAGAACATCTCAATGCTAACTGCGAAGGTGGAACAATCACGGTAAAACACGAACAATTGGACGACTATCAAGCTTGATCTTTACCTTAATAAAGGATCTAACTTATCATCTGATTTAATCTAATCTCAATTCAATCGCAATGAACAATCGTCACTTTAAAGCTTCCTCCTAATAATTCTCTTAATCGTAATAATTCCTTCAGTAGCAATCTCACCTGGTTTGAGTATAACTCCTCTCCTACTCTCTGCTCAATCTAGAAAACTTCGACTATGTATAGTAAGTTAATTTAAATATAACGATTCTCTTCTTCCGAAGGGTTGGTTGTGAATAAAGCGAATTGATAGCCCAAAGATTTCCCAAGAGGTTTAATTGAAACAACGCGTATAGATCCGTCACACAGTGATTCTCAATCACTGTGCCGCGGAAGTTTTGTGTGCTGCGAACTTTTTTTAAAAAAATTGTTAATTATATACACTTATGGACAAAAAGATTAGCGCACCAAGAAATAATTGCGGAGTCGTAACAAAACTTGGCATGAAGGTACATGTCGGGAAGATATGCTAATGATTAAAAATGCTGCGTGATTGAGCATTACGTATAGCCGGTAGAGGGCGTTTAACGTCGTTCTCCGTGGAGTATAAAACAGGTAACCAAAGATTGTTTGAGTGTGCTGAATCGTTTACAAAGAAAGAGCTGAGTAACACATGCCATTACGCAGTTTTCGAAGACAATATAAGCAGCTGTTACAGTTTTGAGAGGGGAGAATCATTGGCAGGAGAGAAGCTGGGTGGTCAGCTCGTCAATTAGGCCGCTCTGATTGTGTTGTGAGGAGGTGCTGGGACCAGTGGATCCGAGAGATGTCATCTACACGAAGATCAGGCTCAGGACGCCCTCGGCAGACCAGTCATCGAGAAGACCTCCCCATCGTAAGAAATACACACGTACAAGTAACTTCCTCACCGGCCGCCATCCAGGCATAGGTAGCACCTTCACTCGAGGCCGATGTGTCTTCTTGAACCATACGAAGGCGCCTGGCTGAAGGACATTTGGGATCGTGGCGCCCATTACGTGTGCTGCCCTTGACGCCCATCCATCAACGCCTCCGTTTGGAGTATTGCCGCGTACAAGGAAACTGAACTACAGCGGAATGTAACCAGGTCGTCTTTAGCGATGAATCCAGATTTAATCTCAGCAGTGATAACAATCATGTTCGTGTGTGGAGACCCCGTGTTGAATGCCTCAATCCTGCCTTTGCTTTACAGTGACACACTATTTCCACAGCTGGTGTGATGGTATGGGGTGCCATTGCCTACAATACACGGTCACCCCTAGTATTGATCCGTGGAATCATGACAGCCAGCGGTATGTCCATGGCATCTGCAACCAAATGTATTGTCACTCATGCAACGGCTCTCGGAAGCCATTTTTCAACAAGACAATGCTCGACCTCAAACGGCAAGGGTGTCACAAGATTGTTCACTCACTGTTACTACTCTTCCTTGGTTTACCCGGTCCCCAGATTTGTCTCCAATAAAGCATATCTGGGATCATTTGAGATGGCGAGTTGGGCATCCCACAAGCTTGAACGAACTAGAGGCAAGGTTACAGCAAACATGGAAAGAAATGTCTCAAGACATCATACACATTTTGTACACCTCAATCCCCGATCGTATCGCATCGTTCATTCGCGCTAGAGGGAGTTCGACAGGGTATTAAATCCTCCGTTTTTTTTTTTTTTTTGCCTTTTTCTCTGAAATAAATAATCCTTTTTCTTTAATTTTCTAATCATTTATTTATATCAAAGTACTCATTACGTATGTAAAATTTCGTTTTATTTTGACAACTCTTGGTGCGCAAATTTTTTTGTCCATGAGTGTATATTATGAGAAAAACAAAAAGAGAAATCCGGATATTCGTGATATATTTAACTCATCCTTTCGTTAACAGATGATTATAAAAATTTGATTGGGTTCGTATTCCATTCGTGACAACGGATACATCTGCATGTGAAATGAAGAGGAAAAACTAATTTTGCTGCCTAACAATCGAAATTTAATTAAAAAAATTCAGAAGAATTAATTAGTTCATTTGGATTAAAATTAGAGACAATTATCTTATAACAGCCAAAAAAGTTTTAAAAAAATTGCTACAATATTCTACATCTTATTTGCTTAAATTCAGATTTTCAGCATTAACATACATAAAAATGAATAAAAAAAACGAGACTTTTAAATGTATGTGACTAAATGAGAGTGGCGTTACACCATTTTTGTGACAAAATATAAACGAAATTATCAAAAATCATCAAGGTCAAAAATCGCATTAAATGTATTGTTATAATTAATTCGTAATAAATTACCCAATAAATATTTTGTTGTCCTTATCACATGTATTATTTTGTTTAAATTTGAAAATTATTATCATAAACAGTTTTACAAAGTGTATTATAGATAGATAAAATTTTAAACTTATTTTATTGTTAGCATGCAGCCAAATTTTGAAATTATTATAAGTGTACCTCAACAAAAAAATACTGAGAATCACTTTTGTAGAATGAAGCATGATTGATGGTTGCATCGTAAAAAAAAATCTCCAGTCACTGAAATCAAAATTTTACGGAATTATGAAAAGATCTGGAAGAAAAATAACTGTATGGGTAAATCGACAGCTATTTTAAATTTTTTCTAAGTCATTACCGGAGTGATACAATCGTTTGAATAAAGCTGCTTGTGTTCTGCTTTCCGCTTTTGGTTCTATATATATACATGGACAAATTTTTTTTTTATATGAAAAATATTTTGAGACCACAAGGAAGTTTAACAGCTGAACATGCAGAATCATGTGTCATAGAAAGTCACTAATTATACCCTTAACATTGTGGTATAAAGTGGAGTGGTGCAGGGTGTGATATACTCGGTCTCTTTTCTCTAATTGCTGAGAAAGTACGCCGGTAAACGTGAGAAAGATCCGTTCGTTTCTCTAATTGCTGGGGAAAAGTTGAACAAATGGGTGGTAAAAACTCTGACCCCTGCTCCCACGGGCTTTCCAAGGGATGAAAAAGGACACGGTAGAATGTGCTTTTCGGTTTCGGATCTGAGAATCTAGCACGTCTAGAAAGGAGAGCTCCCACTATGCGCCGAGAAAGACCCCGCGCTCTGAGGGGCCACCAGACAAAAAATTAAAGGAATAGGTCGTGAGTGACCATGAGAAACCTAGATGTTAAAAAGCAGAGTGATACAGATTATGAGAACATTTTTACAGCGATATACGAACTTTAGTTTGGAATCACCTGGGAGTCCACGAATTAACGAGGACGAAGGCGGACTTATGACCAAGGAGTTTCTAATCAGTGACAGCACGTTGGAGATAGAGCAAGCCAGCTCACACAAACTCGGTGTTGAATTACGGAATAGAGAAAACTTTTTGTATCGAAATCTAGTGAACTGTGGACACTTTGACACATCAAATGTACAGGACATGTCCCGGAAGTATCACCTTAATTAATATGTTTATGCGAGTGGTATAAAGACATTACCGCGAAAGACTCTATATCTGTGGACCCTTTTTGCAGTTAAATTGTAATGGAATATTTTTTTTTCATGCTTTTCATACTTCAATAAATAGTTTGATCCAGAGCTGTTTGAAGTCATTACATTGAAGAGGAAAGCAGTAATACCCCGACTTACACTACCTCAACTTAGGTGAACTCGGAGCTACGAGATATTCAAAACTCGTTGATTCATCTTCAACTGGCAATGGGATTGAAAAAATTCTTCAACTTACCGCGCAAATAAATTTAGAAGTGTATTGAGATCACTTTAAAGAACTGCTTGATTCCCACAATCAGGAGTTGACAACCGATGAGCTCATACAAATGCATGGACAAGAGCAAGTCATCGAAGAACTTGAATCTTAAGACCCAGTTTAATCAGAAGATCGAATAATGGTTGGGAATTGATAGAAAGTCCTCACAGTTTAATTGAAAAGTAATTACATGTTTCAAAAAATATAGACTGTAATGAGGAGCGTATTTTTTTTCGAAAAAAAAGCAAGGAATAAAAAAAATATTAGCACGCCACAAGGAAATTTTGTAGGATGGAAAAAAAAATTGAGCCTTCAGGCTACACTTTGTTAGATTTTCTGAAACCTTCTACATCAAAAAAACTTCGAATTGTGTTTTTGTATTTATTTTATCTAAGAATTTTGTTAATTATTTTATTTTTCTAAATAATTATTTTCTTTCGTCTGCAACGCAATTAAAGATAATTTACATTTATTTTTATGCGAAATTATACCCCGACTTACGCGGTTATCACTCAGTCCCGCCTATCGGGTAACTGTACTAATATTTTGTGGTGTTTATTTCTTATTTTGATAAAGAGAGAAACATATAGAAAATAATATATGTGCAAATTTATTTTTTAATTGTATATTGAAGGAATAGTCATATTTTATGTTAATGAGCACCTTTAAATGACGCGTAGTAAATTTATAATACAACTCTAAATGTGTATTTTTGACCTTTACTCCTTAACTCTAAATAAGCTGAATAATACTAGTATATTGATATTTGGCGCACCACAACTATAAGGTTGCTGACCCCTGTACGAGCCATTATCCTTCAACTTCTCTGGGTATTTCAAAATATTATTGTTATAAAAGGAGAATGTTTTAAAAATATGGAATTTTATTTTCATTTTCTGCCAAAAAATTGTATTTAAATAATTTTTTATTTTAACAATATTTCTAAAACCGTTTTCATATGTATGTTCTAATTCAACTGACATTAAATATAACAAGAAATATTTTTTAAAAAAAGAATTTTTTAAGTCAATTCTTACTTATGTCAAAAAGAAAAATTTTTATTTTAGTTATTTTTTATTAAATAATCACAATTAATATATATATATATATATATATATATATATATATATATATATATACATACATACGACAGAATCACAATATTAAGAGGCAAAACACCTTTTAAATTAACATTAAAAACTTTTTAACCACATTAAGTTTGTAATTACATTTTTTAATAAGAATACAATAAGTAAGAATCGATCTTAAAACCAGTGTAAAAGGATTGCTGACGTCTTACTATCCATATGATTACTTAGGTTAAGTTAAACCTTCATCACAAATTTAACAAAAGCTGCTTTATCCAATGGTACTGCCATCCAGAGGAATAATATTGACTTATATAAAAACTATAATTAATTAATTAAATTTAATTGGTGAATTAATATTTGAAAGAACTGTATTAACATCAAGTGTCATCCATTACAAGTTTTAAAACATGTATTTGAACTTGAGTAGATGAATAAAAAGTAGTTTATTAACGATTGAAAATTTAAACAAGATATATATATATAAGGAAAGTGTGAACTATATATAATTGTAGGAATTGAGAAAAAAACCGTTCATTTATACGTTTTTCAAAATCCTGGTTTTCGAACTCGGGTACCTTAACATTTAGTTTCAAAGCCTTCAGAAATGTCGAAATATCCATCTTATTTTATTATTATACTTCTTCAAGAGCACGAAAATAAGCATTAGCACTATAAGATTAGCCGACATGATGTAGGGCTGACATCTATAACGGAACATTTTTCAGTGTTTGTCCGACAACAATAATAGCGGCCATTCATAATTTCGTTTTCCAAGGAGCCAATCGGACACGATGACGTGAGAGCGCTATAAATTCTCGGAGGGTGGAGAGGGCGGCACAAAGGAAGAAAATTAGTTCCTTCTTCGACTGTTCCATCGACAGAACCGTTCATCACAGAGCCCACTTCTCAAAAGGCGGGCCCAGAAGTCGATGTTCATTCTCAAAAATCTGGATCCCCGTAGAATAGGGAATTCCTTCCAGGGGTGTAGTTCTGAATGGCGCCTTTGTAAAAGAGAATTTCGGAAGAAGATTGAGGTACCTGCCGTTCAGTGGCTGGCTAATTTTAGATATTGAGAGGGAGAACGCGCGAGAGCGTGTTTAATGAAAAAAACGGTAAAAGAGAAGAAACGCGCATTACTCTTCTATTATATAACCCATTTTAAACTCCTTTCTTGTAAAGATAGGAGGTTAAATAAATCATGATTTGTAAAATATTAGAATTTCTATTTGCTTTTATCCAATTTGGGGAGCTTTAATTCAAATAGTATGGTTCTTAACCCCTTAACTGTGACATATATTTCAGAAAAATGAACCAAAAACGGAAATTTTTTTTAACTGTTTAATTTTGCTCTTTATATTATTATAAAAGTTAGAAAATGGTATTTTATTGCAAAAATAAAATTTTAAATGCAATATAACTACTATATTTATATAATTTTTACATATACATAAAGAAAGTAATGGATTACACACACATCTTATTCAGTTAGAGCAAATTAAACCAAATTTTTAGCTAATTAAAATATAACTAGTCTAATGTAACATAAAAACACAACAGGATTTTCAATACATACATTTTGCAAACTTTTTACAGTATGACAGTGGGGTAACAAAGATGATAAAAGTAACACAATAATACACATTTTGTGTAATGAACGCTTAAAATAGTGTAATTTATATCTGAATGTGTAATACCTTAATATTATTACTTCTCGTTGTTTTAATTTTACTTTAAATTTGTAATATTCACTAAAAACGCCGTTCCTTACATTTTAATGGCGATTCAAAGAAAACATAGCAAAATGTTGCCGATAGAGCCAAGCTGATATTTTTGTTGGCAACTTGGCGATTAGTGGAACGATGCAGAAGTTGATATGCTGTACCGTTCCGTGGCGGGGAACTGCAACAAAGATGATAGCACAAAAAAAAATACATATACATGCCAATTTTCATTGTCATTGGTTGAACGGTGTTGGAGTGAGGTGATTTCCTATATACAAACATCCAACTTTATAAATACAGATTAGATGAAAAAACACGATTTTAATTTCAAGTACACAGATAAGCTAGTTTGAAAAGGAATTCTGCACAAAGTAATTTTATGTGAATCTTAGGAAAAGAAAATTGAGACTTGGACTTTTCCATGTCAATGATAAATAAGCTAATATTTTATTACAACCTTATGTTGTTTGCAATTTCCCTTTTTTAATTTTGAATAGCTGTTACTCGCACCACAAATAGGTACTTCTTAATAAATAGTGTACAAAGCATAGTGTAATATTCGCAAGCAACGCCGTTTCTTAAATTATAATGGTGATTCAATTAAAAACATAACGATAGAGTCAAGTTGGTAAATGTCTAGCTACTTTCATAGCTCGAGTTTTATTAGAGCTTTTATTAGAGCTTTGTAACACCCGCCGTGTAGGGAAAGGATGCACGCTAATATGTACTTTATCCACCGCATTATGATTTACTGCAGTTTTTTTCATACAATATTAATTTTTGAATCACTACATTGAAAATTAAGGGATATACATAAACAAAATACTCCACTTTGGGAAATTTAATCCGTTAGAGCTAATAAATTAAAGATATTCCACTGTAAAATTAATTTTATACACCGTTCACTTAAAATAAATAGTCAAATCGTTTTCTAAGGTCTTCATTAACATACAAACACATAAGACACTTAAATTTTAACCATCTATTTTTTGGGGACAAAAATAACAATTTTTGCAATCCGCTGAAAACGCAATATCTGCTACAAAACTCGCCTTCCCTGCTAAAATACTCATCATAAAACCCGTGCTGCTATATATCTTGGAAGAATGGATTTCAAAGAATATTCCTGCTAAGTATTGGTAGAATATTCCTTCTAAGTTGGTGTGGTAGTTAGGAGAAGGGGTGAAAGCTCAGGTGTCGTCCACGTCACGTTGCCAACAGCCCTCGTGTAGCTGAACAGTGCGACGTTAATATTCACTCACTCACACACTCCAAAAAATACAGTAAAGTAGTTATAATTATTTTTTTTTATACTTAAAAATGCAATATCTGGCCTATTCAATTTAAATTATAGCGTTATAATTAACTACTAACCACAAACAAATTTTGAATATTTGTCCAAATGATGTAGTGTGAAAGAGAAAGTTTATTACTTTAAGTACCAGGACCGATAAAAGCATTTATTTCGAAAAAAGATCAATTTCTTATTACCAAATATGTATAGTAAAATCATGAAAAACATGCATTCAAAAGGAGATTTATAACAACCTCTCTTTTCAAAACTTAGCTTTATTCTGAAATAAAAATAAATTATAGGGATCATGCTGATCACAGGAATGAATTAGAAGCGAGCGTCTTGCGTACACAAAACAAACAGGGTTTCTTCACAAACAAAAGATAGATATATGCTGCCGTGGGGTTTTTTGCAGCGCATGCCATAATTGCTTGTAGATGGTAGAATTTTTCCTACTTACCTAACAAATATCGTTATATTTTGGACACTTCACACAATATCTTTATAAATTATAGCATATGCTATAAATTATAGCCTATGTGTTATTCTGATGTATAAGCTATATTACTGTAAAGTTTCATTAAAATCCATTCAGTTGTTTTTGCGTGAAAGACGGCCAAACATCCTCACAAACTTTCGCATTTATAATATATATCTAGATATTTAAGTAATTTTATTTAAAAAAATGGTATTTAAATGAAAATATTTTTACGAGGTACTAAATTTATACCCAAGTGCAACTAAAAAGAAAAGAAAAAAACTTTTGAGATAAAAAAAAAGGTTATTGTGTTGTAGTTTTGGAGAATGTTTAAAGTATCTTTTTTTTTTTTGGCATAAAAAAAATCTAAGCTCTATTAGAAATATTAAAAATGTATGTCACAAAAAGTCAAAAATTTTGGTGTATTATTATTTCGAGTAAGCCATTGAGCCTCAAAAGATTGAAGATTTGAAACCACCTCTGATTGCACTGACTTAAATATTTCGTTTCCATTTAATTTGATAAAAACGTTAACGGCATATACAGCCTTTAATAGCTCAATCACTTTTACTTAAAAATCTGTTGATGAAATATTAAAATATACCACTACTGAGATACATCAAACTTTTTTTGCATTTGAAATTGTCCTAAAATAACTAAAAACAAGTTCAAACTCACTCATACTGTACAATTACAAATCAATTATATCATTAAAGCCTTTCTGTGCAAAAACGGTAGAATCTAAAATTTTTGGTTTTTTTTAATATAGCTTTAAATTGTCTTAAGAAACCGTCGTTGCTCAGGAGGCTCACAATTTTAGTGTATCCATATAGTTTCACCCTGCCTTTAGAGACCGTCCTCATTTAGGATGCTGACTCATAGCTTTGCTCTGTCTTGGGAGACCGTCTCATTTAGGAAGCTGACTCATAGCCTTACCCTGTCGTGGAAACCGTCCTCGCTTGCGAAGCTCACGTTTTTATTTTATCCATATACCTTTACCCTGTCTTTGAACACAATTCTTACTTAGGATACTGACGCATAGCTTTACCCTATATTAGGAAACCATCCTTGCTTAGGATGCTGACGCATAGCTTTATTTTGACACGGTCTTCATTTAGGAAGCTGACGTGCGTCTACAAAGCATTACTTTGCTTCCTGACATCGTTTTCGCTTAAGTAGCTGACGTTTTTATTGCATCGACGTCGCTTTACTATGTCTTCGGATATCGTTTGCGAATGAATTATTGAATTACTTTGTGTTCATTTTATTAATAAAAAATATGCTCATATTGTCTTTCAGTAACCAAATGTAAAAGTTCGCTCCAGTAATCACGTTTGATAAAAAAAAAATCTTCATGTGATATTGTCTTTTAATTTACCATTTAAATTTTTTTGTAAAATTATTTTTAAATAATAATTTACGAATTAGGTATTGCTTTTCTTGTTTATAATAAGCATATACCTCACCAAAATATTATCTTTAAGAAATGTCTGCAGTAAAATTTTAAAAGTACGTTTATTTCTTCAATTTTAAGAGAGCAGCTTAAATCTTTCTAAAATCCGACATGTTATAAATCCCAGTAAAAATGTTTTTATCTTTGACTTTTTCAAATAATTTGATAGAAAAACTTTATTATTCAATTTTTGAACTGGTGAATTATATTTGAAACTTGAATTACAAACATTTAATATCGGATATTTTTGTACATCAAAGAGATTGTACCTGTTCAGCATCAATATCTAGAATGAAAGTCGTTTTAAAACCTGCGTGATATAATGAAAAGAAAAAAAACACATCTTCATACAAAATTCTTGAAATTATACTCATATGGTAGCCCCTAGAATTGATCAGATACTTCAGAAATTTGTAAGAAAAACACTGCAGCTGAATTTCCCAAAATTTTACTTTCAAGGCAAAAAATCAACATTTTCCTCATAAGCCATATTTAAATCTAAACAGTAAGATTCAAGTTTTATTTTTTGAAGTTCGTTAAAAATAAAAATATATATATACAGTGCCTCTCAAAGTGTTCGTACACTTGCAATTTTTTTTAAAAAATTAATATTTTCTACTAATAAAAATTAATATACCGGAGTTAAATTTCAGAAAATACAGCATTGACAGCAAAGTGATGGGGACGACAGAAAATGCAACATTTTTAGTTTAGACATGAGTATATTAGTTTGGAGAAGAAAAAACGAGAACTTATATAAATCTCCCAAGAATTTAGTTGTAACGTTGAAGCATGGTGGAGGAAGTGGTTTTATTTCTGAGGGGGGTGTATATCTACTTCTTCAAGGTTACGTATTTTGGTATCGTTTCATGATTAAAGAACGATTTGAAATTATCCTCCCAAACTTCGGGAATTTGAGACGCGCGAATTTATTTTTTTATCAATATAATGACCTCCATCGCATTACTCTCAACGTACGCCTCTGGTGTCTCTATAACTGTTCCAAATTCTGAAAACACCTCTTCAGTCACCTGATTTAAGCCCAGTAGAATATCAGAATTTGAATTTAGAGTAAGAATACATGAAAAATATAACAACAAAATGTGAAATAAAAACGATAATCACAGAAGAAAGGAGGAACATCGATGCAGAAATCACAGAAAAAAAGAGAGATATCAAGATGTTTAAAAAAGTTATTGCGGATTTTTATTTTAAAAGTGAGATAACACCTGCTAAATTAGTAATTTTATCTGGCTAGACTGCTTACTGTTTGTTTATAAAGAGCTTTTGAGAAAGGAAAAAGAAATTTACAACTTTTCTTGAATATATAATAGGACAATTTTACTCTAGAAATAATATATATTGATTTCGAGAGTAAAATATTGTCCGTCCGATAAAGCTAATTCGAAAAAAAAAAGATTTATATTTAAAAGAAATGTGAAGAATCTACATTTTAGCTCTGTAAAAATTCTTGTAAAATTCAGTCAATAGTCTCCCTTTTTAATTTTGCTTGAAACTACTGGACATGAAATCAGATCAGCTAGTTTAAAAGGCCGTTCTGCAAAAAATAATTTTATGTAAGACCAAGAAATAGAAAGTTGAGACATGACCCAAAGTCAATGATGAAGCAGCTAATATTCTATTGGAATCAAATGCTATTTGCATATGAGAACCAATTTCCCATTTTTAATTCTAATGAACATACAAAACGATGGAGAAAAAAATTGTTTAATCATAACATGTTATTTGGAATAGTGTGTCATGGTGGTATAATGAGTAAACAATGCATTAAAAAACGTTTTAAATGATGCTGTGCAAAATGATAAATTTTATAAAAGCAAGGTATTTAAATTCCAGATTATTTGTTTTATTTGAGCAGAATTACCCAGAACATATAGAGCCTTGCTTTTACATTTGAAATTCAAGTCATAACAGTACCATACAATTATGAGATGAAATATAGTCGTGAAGCTTATCTTTTTAGCAGACATGAAAGCTGTTCTAATTGAAGTAAATATATTGAATGTATATACTATAAAAAATAAAAGAAAAAGTGTATGAATTGCTTTTAAGAATTAACAGCAGTATGTGCCTCAAACCAGATGATGGACACTGTTTTGAAAAACTAATAATTTTCTAATGAATGAGATTAAATGAAAAGGAATTGAGAATTTAAAGGACAGTTTCAAGCGCATATAATGGATCCCAATTTTTCATTTAAAAAATATAAGATAATATTTTTCCAGGAGAGAAAACCAAGCATGGATGAATAAAAAACTCTTTCGAGTTCTATAATAAATCAGAAGTCTTGTTTCACTCAGTTGCAAACATTTAAATGTTTTTTTCTTTCAAATGGGGCGGCGAATTGGAAGAGACGAAAAACATTACCCGGGAACCTGTAACACACTTTGTAGTGTGGCACCAAATAGATGGATACCAAGGAGGGTATCTAAGCTGTGAGGAACGACCTTTAATGCCCCTTAATTCTCCGCATCGCCACTTGGGGGTCAATTTTCCCAAATCCCATTTTGTAGCGGAACTCTACTCCAGGAAAGGAATCCGCTTACCAAATTTTAAGACTGCACGTCAAACAATTAAAAAAATGGAAATGATTATCTATAACGCCCCTTAAGCCCCGCAACGCCACTTGGAGGTTTATTTTTGTAAAATCTAATTTGTAGCGGACCTCTACTTCAGGAAATGAATCTGCGTACCAAATTTCAATACTGTACGTCTAATAGTTTAAAAATGGAAATAATTATGTAAAACGCCCCTTAGGCCCCCCAAACGCCACTTGGGAGTCGATTTTCTCAAAAGCAAAATTTGTAGCGGATCTCTACGCCATGAAAGATATCAGCGTACCAAATTCCAAGACTGTAGATCTAATAGTTTATAAGTGGAAATAATTATGTATAACGCCCCCCCCCCTTAGGCCCCTGCAGTGCCACTTGGGATTCGATTTTCACAAAACCGATTTTATAGGGGATTTCTATGAAAGGAATCTACGTATCACATATAAAGACTGACATCTAAAAATTTAATGATGGAACTAATAATCTATAACGCCTCTTAAACTCCCGTAACGCCCCTTGGGGTTCGAACTTTGCGAAATGCGTTCTTAGCGGATGTGTACTCCATGAAAAGAACCTTGAAAGTCTGTAGGTTTAATAGTTCTGGAGATAATGTGATTGGTCAGTAAGTGAGTCTCCTTAATATATATATATATATATATATATATATATATATATATATATATATATAATATATATATATATATATATATATATATATATATATATATATATATATATATATATATATATATAATATATAAATATATATATATATATAAATATAATATATATATATAATATATAATATATATATATATAATATATAATATAATATATATATATATATATATATATATATATATATATATATATATCCGGTTAAATTTAGAACTGTGACAAATGGTTTTAGAACATATTACTACTGCAGGCAAATTACTTCATAATATTATACAAAACTTTATTAATCAGCAATGTAATAAAGCTATAATTAAAAATAGTAAAGAGATTATAGATTTTTTTTAATGATAAAAATATTTATTCAGTTCATAGTTATGACTTTGAAGATCTTTTCAATTCCATTGATTTATATGATATTATTAAAGTAATTTTAGAAAACCACAGTATGTATAACCTTAATATTAATTTTAACAAATTTGAAACTCTCATAGATTTTGTCTTAAAAGAAAATTATATCAGTTTTAATGGTTCTTTATATAAACAAGAGAAAGGACTCCCACAAAGGGGCCCAGCTAGTAATAGTTTAGCTAATCTTTATTTACATTTTTATGAATATGGTTATGTTATTAATAATGACCACTAAATTTTTAGATATATAGATGATTTATATATAATTATTTTTGGTAAAAATGATAATTTAAATCCTATTATTAATTTTTATCCGTCCTACTCAAACTTAGTTAAAATTAATAATAATCCAATTAAAACAAATTACCTAGATGTATCACTGTATATTAAGGATTTGAAACTACATTCTAATATTTATGATAAAAGAGATGCCTTTAATTTTAATATCATCAAAGTGCCTTACTGGAATTCTAATTTATCAATATCTATATATAGAAATATTATTTTTAACTATATTTATCGCAATAAAGTATTAGTTAGCGATAAAGCTAATATTTTTTTAAATCTTAAAAATTTTTTTAATCACTGTATTGAACATGGATACCCTGCTAATTTTCTTTGTAATTATATTTATAATAGTTTTTTATGATACACAATTTGTATTAATGTAATTATTTACTGTTTTTATGTTTTGTAATGTTTTATTAAATTTAGACAATATCTAATTTATCATACAATTATTATATAGATGGCGCCACATGCTTTTTTTTAAAAAAAATTATTAATATTTATATTTTTCTGAGTTTCTTTATTTTTTACGCTAATTTTATGATTTTTATTTTTATTTTTATGATTTTTTTAAAAGTATATATATTTCTTATTATCGTATATCGTATCGCAATTAATCGTTTCTTATATCGTATCGCAATTAACTTTATGTGGTTCTGCCCTCCCTATTTGGCGGGAACACGATACTGCACTCTTGGCCATCGTTATAAATACGTTTTAGTAGGTTAGTTTAATGATTTAATATTTAAGTTCTACACATATATAACTCTTTCCTTTCCTCTTGGTACATAGTATGACAAATTACAGGTGAAGGTTGGCGCCGAAAAACTTGTTTAAACCTGCAATCTTGGTTCCTAAGGCCAGGAATTTGTCTTTATGCTATGTACCTCCTTCCTACTTTTGGTTATCTTAAGTATATAACTATATGATTATTTTTATATTTTTGTTTATGTATATGTATATGTGTGTATAATTTATATATATGTGTATGTATATGTATATGATTATGTATTGAAAAAATTCTTTTATATTTGATTATATATATATATATATATATATATATATATATAAAGAGTGTTTTTTTCCAGGTATAGAAGTTTAAGTTGGCATTACTTTCCAAGATGGCGACCGATTTAACAGCTGTCAAGTGATTTATTCTCAGTTTGGTTTAGCAATTCATCTAAACGATCATCAAGCAAGGCGTAGATTCGTCGAATGGGCCCAGAACGAGATTGCCGTTGTTCCCAATTTTCATAAGCGAATTTTGTTTAGCGATGAAGCGCACTTCTGGTTGAATGCCTACGTCAACAAACAAAACTGCCGCATTTGGAGTGAAGCTAATCCACAAGTGTATGTCGAAACACCGTTACATCCAGAAAAACTGACTGTTTGGTGCGCTTTATGGGCTGGTGGAATCATTGGTCCGTACTTCTTCAAAAACGATGAAGGCCATAACGTTACAGTCAATGGTGATCGGTATAGAGCCATGATTACTAACTTTTTCATTCCTGAATTGAACAATCATGATGTCCAGGAGCTGTGGTTTCGGCGCAACATGTCACACAGCTCGTGCCACAATCGATTGATTGAAAGACACGTTTGGTGACCACCTAATTTCACGTTTTGGACTGTGAATTAGCCTCCAAGATCTTGTGATTTAACACCGCTAGACTATTTTCTGTGGGGCTATGCAAAGGCATTGGTCTATGCGGATAAGTCACAAACGCTTGACCATTTGGAAGACAACATTCATCGTGTTATTGCCGATATACGGACACAAATGTTGGAAAAAGTCATCGAAAATTGGACGTCCAGATTGGACTACATCCGAGCCAGCCGTGGCAGTCCTATGCCAGAAATCATATTTAAAATGTAATGCCACAAGATTATCTTTCGAATAAAAAAAATTCATGTCAATCGAATAATACATCGTTGTTTTATTTCAATTTAAAGTTCTATATCTCTAAAAAAACGCCCTTTATATATATATATATATATATATATATATATATATATATATATATATATATATATATATATATATATATATATATATATATATGGGAGTTCGAATAAATCTTCGAATAAAAATCAGTCTCTTCACAAGGTGGGATTTTAGATTGGTGAGGTGGTAAGTATTTAAGGGTGAGTGATGAATTAATTGAATCAAAATCATTTAAACGCAGCAGATACTTCATTTAAGTAAAAAAGAATTTATTTAAAGTTAAAGGGAAATATTTACAAAGAGAAAGACATGCACAAATTAGGTTAATTGAAAGTTGAGTTATACCTTTAGAAGACGGGGAAATTAATTACCTTTCTCATGCTTGGACGTTAGGACTGGTGGTTCCGCGCAGGGCGCGAAATGCGCTAAAGACGTGACGGGTTGAACAAGCGGTGGTTAGTAGGCCTCTGCCGAAAAATTATTCAAGCCGGAGCTACGAAAGCTCACTAGACGGCGCTACTTCGGAATGTAGTAATAAACAAAATTGACATTAATGGTCCTCTGAAAAGGATATGACTCAACCTTTTAACAAAATGTTTCAAAGAGAAAATTCTACATATATATAGATGGGGAGGAAGTGAACTAATAGTTGGAATGGAAAAAGGTCTCTCACAGTCATCTAATGCAGCTAGCCTTTATAACTTTAACAATGTCCTTTTCCTTAAATCTTTTGTAAATTTCGTAATTATATTGGACTTTATAGACACATCATTTTGATTAACTGCCCCCAAGATCTTTCGAAGTATTTCATTCAAAAACTATCAGTTTATATTTTTCAGATTTATTTTATGGTCAGCTCTGGCTGCCATACAAAACAATTGGTGTAATTAAGGTTTTGTACAAGTTGTGAGTTTTGTTTTGACGTTAATAAATTTGGACCTAATTGGCTTCTCAACCATTTGTTTGCCATGAGTAGACTATTATTTACTACAAGTTTTATACCACTAGTATTATTGATGGCAGTTCCAAGGTACTTAAACTTCTTTATACACTCAAAGGTAAAATTATTAATTTTCAAATAGGATAAATCCCAGTTTCTCTGCGTTATAGCCAGCAATTTAGTTTTCTCTTGGTTCATTGTGAGAGCCATTCTTCTAGCAGATTCTTCAGGGGATTCCAAAGCATTGGTAACATCTTGTTTTGTTCTATCTGTGACATCAATATCGTTACCGAAGGCTAATAATTGTATGGTTCTATTAAAAGTAGTATCTCTGATGTTAACATTATAATCTCTTACACCAGTGCTTCTCAAACTTTCAATATTTGCGACCCAATATTCAACCATAATTTCTTCATGCTCCCCCCTTCCAGAAAAATAACAATGTATTAAATTCAATAATACTACACTATGACCCTAAAGTTGCAATACGGTATTTTCTTAAGTGCCACTGGCCTATATAAACGTCTCGCTCAACTAAAGCGTTTATTGCCCCGAACGTATGTATACGTCTTTCCGTCTGAAGTATGATCTTTTCTGTGCACTGCCATCCATAAAATTATTCCGAAGGCTTTGGAATGCAGTAAATGAACCTTGACAGCGATTGAGAAGGATCTATTTTTTATTTCAGAGGATTTCTTTATCCCCCCCTAATGCATCCCATACGCTCGCCCATGTGGAAAACGGTGGTATCGGGAAGCCAATCGCGTCACTTCTAATCGTCAGTTAAATGATTAGTTATAAACCATACAAATTATCAAGATAAGTGTTAATTTTAGTACATAATTTTATATATGACAAGCCGATGGGATCATTGGTAATTATTAAACTTGCTCTTAACTTAGTATTGATAAACTAATGATAAAATAGATTGTACAGGACTGAGATACATTTATAAGTGTATTACATCAGTGCAAATGTTAATTCAATTTTTTATTATGTCAGAATGTATTTTGTTTGTTTACATTCAGTAAATCATTTTTTTAAAAAAAAATGTTTTATTTTCGATTGTTTAATATGCTCGCGCCCCTTTGTAGAGTTATCATTCCCCCTAAGGGGGGGGGCGAGCCCATAGTTTAAAAAAGGCGGTTCTACACAGCTTTTTAAAGTGCTATATTGAACAATATGCAAGCAAGAGAATATCTCGACCTGGTTCAATATAAAAGGCCTTTGAGAGGTCAGAGTTAATCTTTACCCTACATATATCTTTTTCAAAATCATCCTTTTGAGATTTGTAGATGATATTCTCTTTATATACAGGTTGATTCATAAAGAATCATGCACTTTCCATATGCTGTAAAACTGTAACAATCAAAGACACGTAGATGTGCTCTTTAAGATTGTGTCTCACTCCTGACAGAAGTGACGTAGGCAATAGCATCCATGTCATGTGACTAGTCAGTCAAAATGCTGGCGTTTTCAGCGGAAAAGGATTTTGTGTATATGGAAGTTACTTTTTTTTTTTGATAGGTTAAGGTATATCCGACAATTTTTTTTTTAAAAAATGAAGATATGGATATTTTTTGTGGTTTTTAGTTTTATTTAGTACACTTTAAGAAAATAAGGCTAAAATTAAGAAGAAAAAAATAAATTATTACTACTGAAATGGAAAAAAATAGGTAAAAATTTGCAAAAAATTACATAAATGGAACCCGCTGTGTAGAAATAGTAAATGAACAAATTCTCAATTTTTAAATTTTGATGTATTACCTTGTTATTCCTTTTTGAAGTGACCTTCAGGATAAGTGATATTTTAATTTTTACAGAAACTAGAGCAATTTATCTTAGCTATTATAAGAAATTGTTTAAAAAACACTGATTATATTCACATAAAAAATTGTAAATTTTGTAATAAAGCCGCGATTGATAAATCTGAAGGTTAAAACACTTCTGCTGTTATACAGAACATACACACAAAATTTCAGCAAATTATTTTAAGAACTTTTTGAGCAATTGCTGTCCCCATTTGAGTTTTTCGAAAAAAACACATTTCGGGTAAAACGCATTTCAAAGTTTGGTATCTTGTGTAAATTTATGGCATCTGTTTTAACTAAAACGTTTGTAGTTTTTGTTCTAGTGATTGAAAATAAAAAAACAACTTGGTATTTTTATAAAGCTAATAAAATGGCCTATAAAATAAAATCTTAAAAGAAATTTGTCAATTTTTAAGAGAAATCAAGATTTTAGGGTAGTCGGATACCTTAAATGTTTGGTTTTGCCTCAGTTGCAGGTGGACATTGACAACTTCATTATACAGTTAAGGTATCCGACTATGTTTAAAAAGTGCTATTTAATTGTTTGATGTTGGGTGTTGTTTGGGTCATTAGGGAAAAAAGAAATTAATTATTGAGTAAGATGGACTAATACATAAAACTAGAGAGGTTTTGGTTCTTTTTATAGCATTTACTTTTTATCTAACTAATAAAAATATTTTTTTCAATTCATTTTTTGAAGAATGAACTTTTCATGACAATTTGTGCACGAAAAACGGAATATCTTCTAAATAATCCAATCAAATGCAATGGTATATGCTATGGGCCCTTCAGAGTGTAACAAACCACAGATTTTAAGACAGCTACATTTCATTACATTTTACAGCCATTTTTAACTTAGAACATGCAGTAATTTTGACGAAAAATCATGACCATCAAATTTAAAAATGCTAATAAAATATTTATTTCTTAAACTATTTTTTATCCTGCGATTTGCGACACTTCAGAGGGACCAAGAAGTATATCAATGACGTTAAAATTGCATAATGTGCAAATTATTTTTATTTATCACGTTTTTCTTAACTTAAAGAATTTTGCTAAATTTTCCTAAAAATAAATTTTTTTTTTCAAAAAAAAAAGGGCGATACATGTTAGTTATTTAATAGTTATGACTTTTTAAGCCTGTTTATGTTCTTTAAAACAATAAAATTATTCAGCAAATCAATTTTTGAAAAATTTATTTCCGAACCGAGTCGGATACCTTAAAGGGTTCATCACCACACTGGTCGGCCAACGTGAGAGTTTGCTTCAATGAACACCTCCCTCCCCGATTGATTGGACGAGCCATTGACTGCAACATGACCCTTACCCAATGACCACCCATAAGTCCTTACTTAACACCTTGGGATTTCTTCCTGAATGGTACGTAAGGGACGAAATATTCATCTCTCCTTTCCTGTTAATTCAACTGAAACATGATATCACAATCGCTACCGGTAGACTAGGTTCAGATACCTTAAGAGAACAGGGACATCATATACTTTCAAATAATCGATTTTTCAATTTTAGTTCTAAAAAATAGTGCTTATTTTTCTGAATCTAAAAATGTATAATACTTATATGTTTGTTGATAAAATAGCCCTAAAATATGAACAATAAAAATGTAGATAAATGACCACGCCCCTTTTGACACGCCCCTTTGAACTTTAAATATGTAGTTTCCCCTGTGTTTTATCTATATTAACTTTTGATTGTTTTTTTTCGTTTGAATGTTAACCCCGCTACTTTTAGTCATGCTTGTGCGTGAGCTATTGTTCCAAGCTGTGTGACAAAATTTCTTACTTTAAATTTCGGTTTATGGCAATGTTTTGAACCGAGTTCGTCTATTCCGAAGTTTCTTGTGGCATACAACTACTTAATTTTACATTAATTTTCGTAAGAAATATTTATTTTTTACTTATAATAATTAATATTCATAAGATTTTAAAAGTATCTTAACTTTTTTTCAACGAGTAATTATGCCAAGAATAAAAAAATTTGGCAGAAGGAAGTATAGTAGCAATCAACATATAGAAAGTCTAAATCGACTGAAGAATTGCTTTTGAATTCCGTGGAAAGTGCTTCTAGGAGAAAAATTAAAATACCGGATTTACTAAAAGAATAAGATTCTCAAAATATAAACATAATCGTTGAACTGGATTTATTATCTTCCCTTATGAAAAATCTCTTATGTTGTAAATATTGCTGTTCTTCAGAGAAAATTGAGCTGAGAGAAGATTTAAAAAGTCGTAGAGGTTTAGCTGTGAGTTTGGAAATAATTTGTCACAACTGTGGAGAATCGAGACTAGCACAATGTCATCAAAAATATCAAATAAATGTTATGATGTCAACCTAAGATTGACATATGGAATGAGAGCTATTGGAAAAGGTGGAGCTGCTGCTCGAATATTCTGTGGGCTCATGAATTTGCCTCCACCACCTGCAAAGTTTGAACGCCATAATTCTTTGTTTTTAAATGTTTTAAAAACAATTAGTGAAGACTCCACGAATGCAACTGTTCACGAAGCTGTCATAGCGAATGATAATAATTCAAATATAGCTGTGGCTGTGGATGGCACATGGCATAAAAGAGGCTATTCTTCATTGAATGGAGTTGTATGTGCTATGTCTGTTGAGAACGGAAAGGTTATCGACTTCACAAAATATTGTTCTTCATGTAAGGGTAAAAAAAAACCATGTGAAAATTGTGCTAAAAATTACGAAGGATTCAGTGGGGAATGGAATGTCGGGGGTATTAAGTATATTTCAGCGACCTGAAACATCACGAAAAGCATGTTATATGCAGTATCTTGGTGATGGGGATTCAAAAGGATTTCTTACTATAAAAGAAGCAAAAGTATATGGCGACACAGAAGTTGAAAAATTAGAATGTGTTGGCCATGTGCAAAAGCGTATGGGCACAAGGCTGAGAAACATTCTAAAAATGAGCAAAGGCATTAAGCTATCAGATGGGAAAAATATTTCGGGACGTAGACGGCTAACGCTTGAAGAAGTGGGCTCAATCCAACATTATTATGGGCTAGCAATCCGTAAAAATTTGTCATCTGTGGAGGACATGAAAAGAGCCATATGGGCTATTTATTTTCATAAACTAAGTACTGAGGATAATCCTCAACACGCTTTGTGTCCTCTTGGTGAGGATAGCTGATGCGGTTATAACCGTAGCATTGTTACGGGGGAATTTTATATTCACAAGCATTCTTTACCTGAGTCAATTTTATTGAAAGTGAAAAAAAGTGTTTCGGGATCTCACAGAGAAGGACTTATTGAAAAAGTGCCTTCATGGAAGAACACAAAATCCCAATGAAAGTTTTAACAAATGTATTTGGGAGCAAATTCCTAAAACAGTTTTTGTTGGCATTGAAACTTTGAAATTTGGAGTTATGGATGCTGTAATTTGTTTTAACGATGGATATGTAAGTAGGATAAAAGTCTTTGAAGCTCTGGGCATTAAACCAGATACAACACGGAACGTGCCTTACTTATAATTGATAACAAACGAATTTTTGAGGCTGAACGTATAGTAAATAAAGTGTCATTGGAAGCCAGAAATAAAAGAAGGTCTTTAAAAAGGAAAATGGATAAACAGAATTTAGATGAAGAAAATGAATACCAAGCAGGAAATATTAATCAAATCTATAATGTAAGGAGAAATTTTTTGTTAAGTTTTATTATATTTTTCTCGAATGTTTAATATTTTTAAATTTAGGTACACTTTAAAAAACTATTGTAGCATATTGTTTGAAACCTTTTATATATCTAAACAAGATACATGTGCATACAGTGAACAAAATATCTTTTAGTATGTGTCTAATTTTTTCGAAAATTGATTTTATATGTAAAAAAAGAAAATTAAGATTTTCATAATTTTAAGGTTTTATGATTATTTTTAAGAAATTATGCAATTATATATATATATATATATATAATTAGTTAAAAAACAGATTCATTATGTTTAATATGTTACTTTATATATATTTGTAAATTTTTTTGTATATTCAAAGAATATTTTTGTAAGAATGGTACCTATACATGAAAATATGTATTACAAGATCTCGAAAATTATGTTCATGTTAACTAAAACAAAGGGAAAAAAAACATATCAATTTAAAATTACTTTTGTAACTCTAGAAAATGGTTAAAGGGGATTATTATTAGTCATATAAAAATAGGCAAGTAAATACTAATTAAGTGTATAATATGTGAAAATATTGTTTTTTTTTTAGTTTTTCACTTTTCTCAAAAGCATATTTTTTGCATTTAGGTACATTTTTAAAAACACTATTGCACTATATGATTCCTGATTTTTTATACTTCTATACAAGATGCCTATGCATATAGTGAACCTAATTTTTTTTTTTCTATTAAAATAGTGCCTAATTTTTTAAAAATTGTTTTGTGCATAAAAAAGCAGAAAAATAAAAAAAATTTCAAATTTCAAAGTTTCATAATTTTTTTAAAGAAACTATACTAAAATTTTACTAAAAAAAGTTTCACTGTATTTTATGTATTGTTTTATATATGTTTAAAAAATATTTTGCATAAAAAAAAAAAAAAGATACTTTTTAAAAATGGTACCTAAACTTAAGTATATATTACGAGTTCTCAAAATTATGTATTACTTAAATTAAGTAGTAAAAAAAAAAAACTTTGGAGTAAAAGTTATTTTTTGTAGTTCTACAGAATAATTAAATTATCTTTATTATAGACATAAAAAAATCTAAGCTCTATTGGAAATTTTAAATGATATATGTCTCATAAACAAAGGGTCTTAATTTTGGCATTTTACTCTTTCGAGCATGTCCTGGTTCACTTAACACGTACTTGGGTGGCAATGGATTATAGGCTCAATGTGTGTCATGTTCCTAAGAGTTCATACGTAGAACATATGAGGCTGTCTCGATTAAAACTTAAAATAGTTCCAAGCAAATCCGTAACAAAGTTGCATTCAGTATCATGCATTGTTCTTGAATTTTACTGCATGAAAACTATATGCTTCCCTATGAATCGCCCCGTATATGTATCACAATGATTTGAAATTAAATGCACTTCCAGTTAATCTCGTGTTTCTGAGAGACACCAGAAACTTTTTGCCATGGTATATCCACTTAGTAAAAGAAATGCCAAATAAAGACAAATCAGGGAAACAGGAGTTCCATTTTCGATCGCTTAGGAAATCGATTTCAAGACTCTCATTCCCTTGTTGCATTTCCATTAATCCCATGACCTCAGTGCAGTTTTTTTTTGTTTGTTTTGATCTGTGTTTCATCGCTCACCGAAGGGATTATTTATCAGCCGCGGAATCACATGCTAGTTGCGATTTGGCTGTCCTGAGGACGATTAACATTATTTCCTTGGGCCAACAGTCGCTCTTGCTTGTAAAGAATAAAGAGATTAATTTCTTTCTGTTCTGTTCTGTTATATATAGAAGTAACGATGTAAAAAATAAGTTTTTTCCTTTGCTTTGTACACATTGGGTACAGGATATGCATATACATGCATCAGGTAGACAAAAAAGAAAACCCTAGTGCAATTAAAAATTTAATATAAAATCAGATAAAACAGTGCTTCTGAAACTTGAAAATATTTGTGACCCAATATTCAATCATAATTTTCATCCCCCCTCCCCCTCCGTACAATAACACTGTATTGAATCTAATATTACTATAGTTTGACGCTAACATTGCAACACGACTTTAACCTCTTAAGTGCCACCGGTGTATATAAAAGTTTCGCGCAGCCAAAGCGTTGGTTGCCTGGGACGTACACATACGTCTTTCCCAAGTACGATCTTTTCTGTGCACTGCTATCCATAAAATTATTCCAAAGGTCTGGAATGCAAAAAAGAACATTGGCAGTGTTTGCGAAGAATTTACTTATTTCAGAGAACTTAGTTATTTATTCCTTTTCTCTCCACCCCTCTCCAATACATAATTTACACGCGCTTGCGTGGAAAACGATGACACTAGGGAGCGAATCGCGTAACTTTTAATCGGCAGTGAAGGGATTAATTATAAACCGTACAAGTTATCAAGATAAGTGTATTTTTCTATATAATTTTATTTATGATGAGTCCATGGGGTCACGTGATTATTAAACTTGTTCTTAACTTAGTATTGTTAAATTAATTATAAAATACATGGTGCAACACTGTTATATTTATAAGTGTATTATATCAGTGTGAAAATGCGTATTTTATTTTTTATTATGTCGGAATGTATTTTGTTTGTTTACTTTCAGAAAACTAATTATTTTTTTAAAATAAACTTTTGTTTTCGACTTTTCAATATGCTCGTCCCCCCCCCTCATAGAGTTATCACTTCCCCCGGGGGGCGCACCCCACAGTTTGAGAAAAGATGAGTTAAAAGATTCACGAGAATACTCATTGTACCTTTTCCTTCTATGAAAAATATTTCACATGCCAAAAGATTGAACCTCGATATAGATGAATTTGTATCTTAAAAACAATAAAATCAAAACTCATCATTAGAATTCCAGCATTATGCCCACGGTATACAAGTGGTCATGATCATGGACTCATTGCCGGAGTGTTGTGAGTTCGAGCCTAGTGCCACCAAAGCCCAGTCTTGTGGAGGGTTTGATACACGTGAAATGTGTCGAGTGTCAGAGTTTTCCTGTTAGCGTGGTGTGGAATTTGGAAAGGGAAAGGGGGAGCAAGCTCAGAGGTCCTTCTCGTCATTTGACTATGGTTCGAAATTACAAGATTCTCACTCACCCTGCACATTTATTTTGTAGGAGCAGATGTCCAGCGCCATGGAATAGAAATCCAGTAATTCCAGTAATCCAGCTCAAATGTCGTTGGATCGTGTCTTCTATTTAAACCTCTTGGGAAATCTTTGGGCAATTCTTTCCAACCAACTCAAGAAGAGAACGTGATAATGCAGATTAGGAATTGTGTATATATTGGAGCTTTAGTATTCGCGTGAGGTTGTATTAGAAGGTCTAATAGTGCTTGCGAAGTTCTAAGAAGGAGAGTTCTAAGTGAGTTCAAAGCCAGAAGATCGTCTATTTGCCGGAGCAAGTTGGATCAAGGATTATATTGACGGTATAAGGACTGGTAGATGTTGCACGTGGATTAGCGGTAAGAAAGATTGTATTAAACTTTAATACTAGAGTGGATTCTAGTAAAGTCAGGGAATCATCTATAAATATAGATTCTGGGGTTAATGGCTCTATTTGTTAGAATGATAGTTTACGTCTCTGCACTCCTGATCATAAGCCTCCTAGATTTGTGTTCTTTTGCTGAATATAAATTGAGATATAATATATATATAAACTAATTTTAGTATGGAATATTTGAGTGGTCAGTCTTTTATCCCCTCAGGTCGTGTAGATGATGAAGAGATGATGCCCACAGAACGTGGGCGAACACAACCTTATATATTGTCAATCCTCCATTAGTCCTTCTGATTGGTGGGATGCTCTTGGGCGGAATGAGCTAAGTACGTCAGAAATTGATCCTGGTAGGGCAATGCTTCTCAAACTGGGGGACTTGATAACCCTGCGAGGTGGGCGCAAGGGTATTAAAAAGTGAAATTTTTAAAAATAATTAATTTACTGAAAGTCAAAAAAAAAAAACAAAATACATTCTGACACACAAAAAAATGAAATACACATTTGCACTAATAAAAGACACTTAAAAATACATAAGTACTGCGTAATGTATTTTATAATTAATTTAACAATACTAAGTAAAGAACAAATTTAGTAATTACCATGGACCTCGTAGGCTTCTCATATATAAAATTATATGCAGAAATTAACACTTATCTTGATAATTTGTATGGCTTACAATTATTCCTTCAAATGCCGATTAAAAATGACGCGATCTCCCCAATGTCATTGTCTGAAGCGTAGGAGAGCGTATTTGGTGAACTGAGAGGAGAGGGGGGAGGAGAAATAAGTAAGCCAATCTTCTAAAATAAGTCAGTCCTTCTCAAACATTGTCAAGGTGATTTTATTGCATTTCAAAGCCTTCGAAATAATTTTATGGAGCGCAGTTCACATAAAAGATCGTACTTCGGAAAGACGTATATATACGTCCAGGGTAAAAGGTGCACTGGTTGAGCCAGACGTTAATATACGCCGGTGGCACTTAAGGTATCCAACTACGTTCGAAACCGTGATTTTTAAAAAGCACACAAATGGATAATTTTCATGATATTTAGCGTCACTTAGATTAGAATACATGTATAAAATTGTTTTAAGGACATTTTGCCAAAAAAAAATTATTTAAATACAATATTTTGGCAAAAAATTAGCTTAGAATAATCTTTTTTTCAAAATGTTCTCCTTTTATAAAAAACGCTTTTAAAATAATAATATTTTGCTTATATAAAGTAAAGACTTCTCCAGAGAGTCTGAACTATTTTTTTAAAAAAAAATCACATTATTTTAGAGTTACAGCTAATTGAAATAATTATCGGCGTTTTTTTCTTAAAATTTCTCCCCTCTTTTGTCTTAAAACATGGATAAGAGTTTTACTATCAACTAGAATTTGCGAAATACATATTTCAAAAATTCTAGTTGAACTTCTGTACAGAGGTCTGGGCTATATACAGGTAAAATATTATTATAATAGAAGCATTTTTCACAAAAATGAATATTTTGAAAATGGGTCATTCTATGTTCATCTTTTGTCAAAATATTGTACTTAAATAACTTTTTTATTGTTATAATGTTCTTAAAATAATTTTATATACATTTTCTAATCTAAGTGACACTAAATATCATAAATATTATCCATTTATACGCTTTTGCAAAATCACGGTTCTGAACGTAGTCGGATATCTTAAGCGGTTAAAGTTGTGTTGTAGGCTTAGCACCAAAGTATAGTTTTATTAAATTCAGGTCATTGTTATATTGTATAGAGGAGGGGGAGAGGCGATGAAAAGTATGATTAAATTTTGGGTCGCAAATATTGAAAGTTGAAGAAACACTGTGATAGGGTCCCTAGACATGATGGTTGCTCCATTCTGCTCAGCTAAAATCAGAAGGCATAAGAGCCAAGACGGACTTCTTCTGTTTAATGTTACTATTAACTTTCTCAAACGTCACACTGCCAAGTCATGAGTTTTAGGCTAGTGTCACTAAAGACCCACCGTGTAGAGGCTCTGTCTGAAGTGTCCAAATCTGTCGAGGCTCAATGTCCTTCCATTGGTGTGTTATGGAAGTTCGGTGAGGTTGAGAGGGAATTATTCCTCTCTCTCTGTTGCCCGCCTAGAGGAAGGGAAGATACGCTAGCCATAATCAGAAGCAATCTGCTTATTGATCTTGCAAAATAGCAACACTGATTCAATTAATTTCAAAAAGATTGTCTCAATGTAAGCAATATACGTGGAACAACAATGAGATTTACGAAGTATAAGACAACAAATATCGACCTTTTTATTTTAGGATCAATTCTATTAACCCAATTAACTTAATGTTAATTTAATTTAGTGACCAATCGTCACTTTAAATCTTTCGTCTATTTAATATTTGAAATATTATATAAATTTGAGGGATACCAGATTATAGTAATCTCACCTGACTTCTGGTTTTTTCTCTCTGTTCTTCTCCTTGTTGCTAGCTAGAAAACCTTGACTGTACATAGTACATTTAATATGAAAATATCACAGTTTCTTCTTCAAAAGGGTTGTTTGTGAATAAACGGGAATGATACCCAAAAGATTTCCTAAGAGGATTAGAGCAGTGCTTCTCAAAGTTGCAATACTCGCGACCCAATATTCAATCATTATTTACATCGCGCCCCCCATACAATAACAATGTACTGAATTCAATAATACTATACTTTGACACTAAAACTACGATGATACGACTTTAACCTCTTAAGCCCCCTCCCCCCGTGTATGTAAACGTCTCTCTAAGCCAAAGCCTTTATTTCTCCAGACGTATATATACGTCTTTCCGAAGAAGTATGTTTTTTTCTGTGCACTGCTATCCGTAAAATTATTCCAAGACTTTGGAATGCAATAAAAGGACATTGACAATGTTCTCGAAGGTTTTACTTATTCCAGATTATTTTTGCTCCTTTATTCCTCCCCCCCACCCCCAATACATCACATGCGCGTGCCTACGTGGAAAACGATTGGCACTGGGAAGCGAATCACGAAACTTATGATAGGCAGTCAAGGTTTAATTATAAACCGCACAAAAATTATCAAGATAAGTGTTAATTTTTGTTATAAATTATATATATGACAAACCCATGGGGTCACTGGTGGTTAATAAACTTGTTTTTAACTTAGAATTGTTTAATTAATTATAAAATACATTGTGTAGCTCTGATATATTTAAAAGTGTAATACATCAGTGTAAATGCGTATTTTATTTTTTATTATGTCAGAATGTATTTTGTTTGTTTACTTTCAGTATATTAATAATTTTTTTTAAATAATCTATTGTTCTCGACTTTTCAATAGGCTCGTGCCCCCCTTGTAGAGTTCTCACTCCCCCGAGGGGGCGCGCCCCACAGTTTGAGAAGCACTGGATTAGAGGAAGGTACGCGAATAGTTCCGTCAAAAGGGGAGTGCCAGCCTATTTAACATTCTCGTCAATTTACCGAGGTCCGTCATCAATAGCTTTCGAGTGGCTTTATTATGGATCTTAGAACACACTCACTCACTCTCTCACATTTGTATTCGGATTCTATAGTATACGTGTGTTGCTCCGCGTTTGTTTATTCTGTTTGAAAATTTTACGAATCATTCTCCATCAGCTGAAATGTAATATCTAATGTAAAAACCCATTAATTATAATTGTCTCACATAGCTAGGTAATAAACCTAATATTTGTGTGGAGTTACAACCAACACGCGCGCGCGTAGAGATGTACCAAGGGGGAAAAATAGGAAAATGAGAATTCTCTCTCTCTCACACAATAATGCATCGCACGTTAAAAATAGTTCTCCAAATGCTGTAAGAAAACGACTCCATACGAATTTCTTATGGATAGGTGACACTTCTTCCTGCACCAGACATTAATCCCGTTGAATGCATTCATCAGGAGCCTCTCCCAAAGGCCCAGCATCCAGAATTCCTCGCACGCAGTGAAGGCGTGTATTGGCATCTCCCCCTCCCCCGAACGGAAATTGTTTCATGTCCCGGGGCTGTGTGATAAATGAAGAAGCACTCGGAGCCGTTTGGGTTCCGTTTTTAACTCGGTTCAGAAAATGATGATTTATCACCAGGCCGTGCTTCTGAATTTCTCGCACCCTTTGCTCAGGGATTATTTGGGATATTTCGGGAGTTTCGAAAGGTTTTTGGTTTTTAGGGGCGGTTATATCGAATGACGAGAATAACTTTACTTCCACGCTGCATCAAATATAATACAAGATGATTTATTCCCTTGTACTACTAACTCTTACTGAGATAGAGACATTATTGAAATTTTTTCAAAACTTTTATTTAAATGTATGATTAGAGCAAGATGGACTTAAAGTATCTGACTACCCTAAAATCATGATTTTTTAAAAAAATTGACAATTTTTTTTACAATTTTATTTTATAGGTCATCTTATGAGCTTCATAAAAATACCAAGGTTTTTATTTTCCATTGACTAAAACAAAAACCACAGGTGTTTTAGTAAAAGCAGATGCCATAACTTTACATACGATGTCAAACTTTAAAATGCGTTTTACTCGAAATGTGTTTTTTCCGCAAAAATCAAACGGGGACAGCGATTGCTCAAAAAGTTTTTAAAATAATTTGCTGAAATTTTGTGTGTATGTTCTGTTTAACAGCAGAAGTGTTTTAACCTTCAGATTTATCAATCACTGTTTTATTCAAAAATGTACAGCTCTTTATGTGAATACAAACACTGTTTTTTAAAGAAATTTTATATAACAGCTAAGATAAAGTGCTCTAGTTTTAGTAAAAATTAAAATATCTCTTATCCTGAAGGTCACTTCAAAAAGGAATAGCAAATTAATACATCAAAATTGAAAAATTAAGAAATTTGTTCATTTACTATTTGTACAGAGCGGGTCCCGTTTATGCAATATTTTGTCGATTTTTACCCATTTTTTCCCATTTTAGTAGTAATAATTTATTTTTCAATTCTTAATTTTACTCCTTTTTTCTTAAAATGTACTGAATAAATCTAAAAACCACAAAAAAATCTCCATATATGCATTATTTCAAGAAAAAGTTGTCGCAAGTAGTCGGATACCTTAAAATTTGCAGTTCTTTTTTTTATGGGGAGGGAGATCGTCATGAAATTCATAATCATTCATAGCTGATACGCACTTATAGCAGAGGTTTCCAAACCCATTTTTAACACGCTTTTATAAGCTTCACCTGTATGTTAATTTTTGAATTCGATTTTTATGCACTTTAAAAGATCAAATTAGTTCGAAATTTTGCACGCTTGTCAATGACCGATAACAATGCGATAATTTAATAATTTGGTTCCATTATCCTGATCAAGATCATTAGAGTTAAAGATTTCTCATTTCCACACAAAATTGGCGACTAATTCCAGAATTGGAATTCCGGTCTCATTTCTAGAATTGGCGACTACCAAAACAGCTGTGAATTGATTCAGAGGTCGCCGGATTAAATACTTTCTCACAAACTCTTCGGTTCAAAACATGTACTTTTATGTCTAATGCTCATGCAAGTTTTAGAAAGAATATTGAGCTCTTTTTTTAATGAAAAATATTACACCTTCTTCCAGATTAAATATTTCAAACTTAGCTCTTTCAGATTTCCTTCAGTTAGCTGATCCTACATTTTGCAAACCAGGCGCTGTCGACGCACTGATAGGATGCCAATGGGTATTCCAGATTTTGAAAAAAACGACGCATTTAAGATTAATTTATCAATGGATAAATGATAGTTTTTAAAATTTAAAGAAAAAAACACGCTTTTATATTGAATCTAACTACAAATAAAAAAATCTTAATATAAGAATAAAATGAGACTAACGAGAAAATTAATGTCATTTTGGCAAAAGAGTGTGGGGTGCTTTGTATTACATTTTTACACTATCTCTGTACTTCGGAATAGAACTAGGAAGAAATTATAACAATTGATGTCAAGCACCCCGCGATTTGACCTCTATGACATTATATTTAATTTTCTCATTAATCATTTTATTCTTATATTAAGAATTATTATACCAGAAACTTAAAAATGAAATAACTATTTCAATGGATAATAGAAAAATTAGAAATTTAACTTGGATGTTCCGAAAATGGTAAATGTTGACGTATAAATTAATCATTGGGACATCTGAAGTGGTATTTATTTAAATTATAACTTTTGTGCATTAAGATACAGAAACACATTTTTTTCCAATGAAGTGGTTATCTTCGTAACAATACAAAGAATAATACTGCTTTCTGTTCAAAACCAAGAAAGATTTGTTGGTATCACGCACAAAATAAAACTAGTCACTAGATGTACAACTTTATATACTACCATATTTTAGATTAGTTTAGTTTTTAACTTCTCCGGCACCCTTGGCTCTTCAAACTCTTACCTTTTCAGTTTTGATTTGAGAGGGATTTTCCCTTAACTCTGTGAGAGGTAGGCACTCTCTCTTGGGCACCTAGGTATGTGGGAGGTAGGGAAGAAACACTTGCAAAGATCCAAACAATCTATTTATTTATCACACTATGAAAAGACACAATTCCAATTAATAATAGTAAGAGAATGTCTCGATGCCGACAGCGAAAGTAGAACAAAGACGGTAATACGCGAATGATTGGGAGAATATCAAATTTGATCCTTACTTTATAAAGGATCTTACCTATCATCCGATTTAATCTTATATCAATTTAATCTCAGTGAGCAGTCAGTCGTCAGTTTAAAACTTCCTCCTAATGAGTTCTTATTCGCAATAATTCTAATATGATATCTTCAGTAGCAATCTCACCTCATTCGAGTATATCTCCTCTCCTACTCTCTATTCAAGCTAGAAAACTTCTATTATATATATCAGTGCTTCTCAAACTTTCAATACTCGCGACCCAAAATTCAGTCATCATTTTCATCGCGCCCCCTCAATACAATAACATTGTATTGAATTTAATAATACTATACTTTTACACTAAAGCTACAGTGTGTGTGTTGTCCGACTTTAACCTCTTATGTGCCACCGACGTATATAAACGTCTCGCTCAGCCAAATCATTACTTTTCTGGACGTGTATATACGTCTTCCCAAAGTACGATCTTTTCTGTGCACTGCTATCCATAAAATTATTCCGACGGCTTTGGAATACAATAAAAGGACCTTGAAAGTCTTTGCAAAGGATTTACTTATTTCAGAGGACTTGCTTATTTTTTCCTTACCTCCCCCCCAAACCCCCCTACCCATCAAAATACGCGTGTCTACGTGGAAAATCGTGGCATTGGGGACCAAACCGCGTAACCTTTAATCATCAATTAAGGAATTAATTATAAACGGTACAAATCATCAAGATAAGTGTAAATACAAGCCCATGGGGTCACTGGTAATTATCAAACTTGTTCTTATATATATATATATATATAACTTAGTATTATTAAATTAATAATAAAATTCATTGTACAGTACAGATACTTTTATAGGTGTATTATATCAGTTTAAATGTGTATTTCATGTTTTAATTTGTCAGAAAGTATTTTGTTTGCTTACTTTCAGAAAATTAATGTTTTGAATAATCTTTAGTTTTCAACTTTTCAATATGCTCGCGCTCCCTTTGTAGAGTTATCACGCCCTTCAAGGGGGGTACGCCCCACAGTTTGAGAAACGCTGATGTATCCTAAGTTAATTTGAATATCATTATTTTTTTTCTTCCTAAGGGTTGGTTGTGAAAAACGGGAATTGATAGCCCGAAGATTTCCCAAGAGGATTAATTGAAGGATTGCGGATAGATCCGTAACAACTCTCTTACTCTTATCCCTTTCTTTGTTTTTGCTGTTTTAAGAATCTTATCATTATCCACCACCTACGGACCAGACTGGACAGGCTACCGTTTGGAAAGGATAGTAGTATTGTTTGTCCTCTCTCGCTCATCTTTTACCTCACTACATCGCGGACCACCCAACAGCCCTTTTTTAAATTAATTGAATAAAGTAATAAAATCATTTGCAACTAACCTATAGAGTATACATTATTGTATGAACTGTTTTCATGTGTTAATTATCATCTTTTTGATCGCTTATCGCTTTACTATCTTTTACTTTTAGACATCGTTTTTCTTTGTTGAGTCCCTGTCATTGATACTGGTACAAATAAAGGTTTTCTCTGAGTTTTGATCATTGAATAATCATTAGTTCTAGAATGCTACTACCCTTTGAAAAACTTACGGGAATGGTAACCATTCGTATCCCAGACGATATGAATTTTAGCAAGCTTAAAACTCATTTTAAAAGTTAATAACAAAAAAATATATACTACATGCAGATGATTTTATGACATCCAATCTTCACATGAGCAAGAAAGTAAAATTTATTTATTTTCGGAGCAATCTTTACGCATTTCAACGTGATGCTCGCCTCACATTGCTCTAGAACGGGGTTGCCGAACCCTTATGGATCAACGTGCCATTTTATTCTAAAGAAGTACTTAATGACGTATAAACGCGCCTTCAAATAATTTTTATTTGGGATTAATGTAAAAATAATAAAACTAATTAACACAAAACTATTTATTTTTCACGAAAAAAATACTTTTTGTACTATATAGTTGTAAATGTTTTAGTTATACGTGTAATTAAAATTAAGCTTTAGGGCGACTTCTGTTGCTGCAGATTAGATGGTAAATAACTTACATTGTTAACTTATTTTACTATGGTTCATTTTTTGACAAGAGGATTTGTGATTTGTTTTAAAATGTCATTTTACAGAAGATGCACTGCATACCACTATTGAAGAACATAAAACACGCACCGCTTTGGTGCCTTTACTAATAGTGCAATATTTCTGTAGATTCACCAAATTTGAAATTCTATCTTGCACTCTTTGTTCTTTTTCTGAGCTAGCCATGTTAAATAAGAATTAAAAATCGTATATATAACACAAATAAACTTTAAAATACATTTGGGTCAATGAAAACGAAGACGAACTTCGCATCATAAACAATTGTAGTCCACGACGTAACTAAGACAAGACAATAACAAACGAGTGTGCTCCTCGCGACCGAGCGCTTGCGTTTGTTCGTACATACTTCATCGAGAACTTAGTTATTTTGGAATAAAATTCAAACCATTTTGATCACTGGCGTGCCCAAAATATTGTGTCGCGTGCCATCAATGGTCCGCGTGCCACTGGTTCACCATCCCTGCTCTAGAACGTGATAAAAAATTTTCGTGTCATTCTACGCAACTCACATGGGCAAAAGGCACAGATTGCCCTATTTTTAGTTTCCAACGGTTCAGGTGATTCAATGTTATGTTCTAATTTAAAAAGTTCACAAATAATTGTCCTTTTTGATCGGGGCAAAGTTGATACATTTATTCATTTATTTAACCATGGTGCAAGAAGATCTTCACTCAACCTTATCGCAAACTTTTTTCCCAAAAATGTTTTTTTCAGATTTGCGAATCATATTATGTACATATATAACATATGCATTCACTAAACTGATATTAATCATGCTATCTGTAAATTCGTGATTTTGAACTTCAATAAAATTTTCATTTTCAGATTCATCCTGAGAAATTAAATTATCATCATCAATTAAACCTTTTAATAATTTTCAAATAGCCTTAAGTTTACCCCAACAGTTTTCTCCGGGAAAACGTTTTGACATCGTCTCGAAAACGCAGGGGAAAAAAACTAAGACCGCTTCTCAATTTCAAACGTTACTGCTACCCATTCGTCTCTCAGACTAAAATTGTTCTAAAAATACTATATGCGAAAATATTTTGAGAAAAAGAAATATCATTATCTGCTGTTGCCAAGATCATACGAAGATACTGAGTTGCACGTTATATTTCCTGTTTCGGGCGAGGGGTGAGAACAAGGTTATTTGTCACAGCCGTAGTCTGCTAGACGAATAGGTAGCATTCTAGGGTTGATAACATCCTTGTGTTCAATTTCCATGACAATATCATTTTAAGAGAACAGGGACATCATATACTTTCAAATAATCGATTTTTCAATTTTAGTTCTAAAAAATAGTGCTTATTTTTCTGAATCTAAAAATGTATAATACTTATATGTTAGTTGATAAAATAGCCCTAAAATATGAAAAATAAAAATGTAAATAAATGACCACGCCCCTTTTGACACACCCCTTTGAACTTTAAATATGTAGTTTCCCCTGTGTTTTATCTATATTAACTTTTGATTGTTTTTTTCGTTTGAATGTTAACCCGCTACTTTTTAGCCACGCTTGTGCGTGAGCTATTGTTCCAAGCTGTGTGACAAAATTTCTTACTTTAAATTTCAGTTTATGGCAATGTTTTGAACCGCGTTCGTCTATTCCGAAGTTTCTTGTGGCATACAACTACTTAATTTTACATTAATTTTCGTAAGAAATATTTATTTTTTACTTATAATTATTAATATTCATAAGATTTTAAAAGTATCTTAACTTTTTTTTTTTAAACGAGTAATTATGCCAAGAATAAAAAAATTGGCAGAAGGAAGTATAGTAGCAATCAACATAAAAAGTCTAAATCGACTGAAGAATTGCTTTTGAATTCCGTGTAAAGTGCTTCTAGGAGAAAAATTAAAATACCGGATTTACTAAAAGAACAAAATTCTCAAAATGTAAACATAATCGTTGAACTGGATTTATTATCTTCCCTTATGAAAAATCTCTTATGTTGTAAATATTGCTGTTCTTCAGAGAAAATTGAGCTGAGAGAAGATTTAAAAAGTCGTAGAGGTTTAGCTGTGAGTTTGGAAATAATTTGTCACAACTGTGGTGAATCGACGAGCACAATGTCATCAAAAATATCAAATAAATGTTATGATGTTAACCTAAGATTGACATATGGAATGAGAGCTATTGGAAAAGGTGGAGCTGCTGCTCGAATATTCTGTGGGCTCATGAATTTGCCTCCACCACCTGCAAAGTTTGAACGCCATGATTCATTGTTTTTAAATAATTTAAAAACAATTAGTGAAGACTAGATGAATGCAGCTGTTCACGAAGCAGTCATAGCGAATGATAATAATTCAAATATAGCTGTGGCTGTGGATGGCACATGGCATAAAAGAGGCTATTCTTCATTGAATGGAGTTGTATGTGCTACGTCTGTTGAGAACGGAAAGGTTATTGACTTTGAAGCTCTCACAAAATACTGTTCTTCATGTAAGGGTAAAAAACCATGTGAAAATTGTGCTAAAAATTACGAAGGATTCAGTGGGGGAATGGAATGTCGAGGGGTATTAAGTATATTTCAGCGATCTGAAACATCACGAAAAGCATGTTTTATGCAGTTTCTTGGTGATGAGGATTCAAAAGGATTTCTTACTATAAAAGAAGCAAAAGTATATGGCGACACAGAAGTTGAAAAATTAGAATGTGTTGGCCATGTGCAAAAGCGTATGGGCACAAGGCTGAGAAACATTCTAAAAATGAGCAAAGGCATTAAGCTATCAGATGGGAAATATATTTCGGGACGTGGACGGCTAACGCTTGAAGAAGTGGGCTCAATCCAACATTATTATGGGCTAGCAATCCGTAAAAATTTGTCATCTGTGGAGGACATGAAAAGAGCCATATGGGCTATTTATTTTCATAAACTAAGTACTGAGGATAATCCTCAACACGCTTTGTGTCCTCTTGGTGAGGATAGCTGATGCGGTTATAACCGTAGCATTGTTACGGGGGAATTTTATATTCACAAGCATTCTTTACCTGAGTCAATTTTATTGAAAGTGAAAAAAGTGTTTCGGGATCTCACAGAGAAGGACTTATTGAAAAAGTGCCTTCATGGAAGAACACAAAATCCCAATGAAAGTTTTAACAAATGTATTTGGGAGCAAATTCCTAAAACAGTTTTTGTTGGCATTGAAACTTTGAAATTTGGAGTTATGGATGCTGTAATTTGTTTTAACGATGGATATGTAAGTAGGATAAAAGTCTTTGAAGCTCTGGGCATTAAACCAGGATACAACACGGAACGTGCCTTACTTATAATTGATAACAAACGAATTTTTGAGGCTGAACGTATAGTAAATAAAGTGTCATTGGAAGCCAGAAATAAAAGAAGGTCTTTAAAAAGGAAAATGGATAAACAGAATTTAGATGAAGAAAATGAATACCAAGCAGGGAAATATTAATCAAATCTATAATGTAAGGAGAAATTTTTTTGTTAAGTTTTATTATATTTTTTCTCGAATGTTTAATATTTTTAAATTTAGGTACACTTTAAAAAACTATTGTAGCATATTGTTTGAAACCTTTTATATATCTAAACAAGATACATGTGCATACAGTGAACAAAATATCTTTTAGTATGTGTCTAATTTTTCGAAAATTGATTTTATATGTAAAAAAAGAAAATTAAGATTTTCATAATTTTAAGGTTTTATGATTATTTTTAAGAAATTATGCAATTATATATATATATATATATATATATATATATATATATATATATATATATATATATATAATTAGTTAAAAAACAGATTCATTATGTTTAATATGTTACTTTATATATATTTGTAAATTTTTTTGTATATTCAAAGAATATTTTTGTAAGAAATGGTACCTATACATGAAAATATGTATTACAAGATCTCGAAAATTATGTTCATGTTAACTAAAACAAAGGGAAAAAAACATATCAATTTAAAATTACTTTTGTAACTCTAGAAAATGGTTAAGGGGATTATTATTAGTCATATAAAAATAGGCAAGTAAATACTAATTAAGTGTATAATATGTGAAAATATTGTTTTTTTAGTTTTTTCACTTTTTCTCAAAAGCATATTTTTTTGCATTTAGGTACATTTTTTAAAAAACTATTGCACTATATGATTCCTGATTTTTTATACTTCTATACAAGATGCCTATGCATATAGTGAACCTAATTTTTTCTATTAAAATAGTGCCTAATTTTTTAAAAATTGTTTTATGCATAAAAAAGCAGAAAAAAAAAAAAAAATTTCAAATTTCAAAGTTTCATAATTTTTTTTAAAGAAACTATACTAAAATTTTACTGAAAAAAAGGGTTTCACTGTATTTTATGTATTGTTTTATATATGTTTAAAAATATTTTGCATAAAAAAAGGATACCTTTTTAAAAAATGGTACCTAAACATAAGTATATATTACGAGTTCTCAAAAATTATGTATTACTTAAATTAAGTAGTAAAAAAAAACTTTTGGAGTAAAAAGTTATTTTTGTAGTTCTACAGAATAATTAAATTATCTTTATTATAGACATAAAAAAATCTAAGCTCTATTGGAAATTTTAAATGATATATGTCTCGTAAACAAAGGGTCTTAATTTTGGCATTTTACTCTTTCGAGCATGTCCTGGTTCTCTTAAGAGCATAGCAACATCCAACTTTTCCTTTTCAATAGATCTCACACATTTCAGGCTTCATTCTCTTAAAAGCAGAAAACATTCTCTCATGACTTGCTAGGTGCTGGTACGTTCGGTGTAATTTTTATTTTTTCTCTTTTTTCGCCTTCAATTTTTTGCGCCCCTAAATCTTTTGAGCCCTAGGCACGTGCCTTGTGCCTAAGCGGAAAAGCGGCCGTGAAGCACCCCCGATCCTCACGACTTCTACCTAGTGACATTTGTCATTACTTGTACTTGATGTACCCATCTATAAAACATTTTAAACTAAAACTTTTAATTTTTAGTCTAAAATTTAGCTTTATTGTGCGATTTTAATAAAACACTCACTTATTCCGAGGAGCTAGATTGCGAGTACTCAAAATTTTTTTTTGCTGGGCCGCATACATGTGTTTGTTACTTTACGTGGGCCACATACGTAATGTTAGCTACTTCAAGCGGGCGTCAAAGGTATGATGGTTATTTCATGCGGGCCGCAACAGGAGGATTAATAGAGGATTGGGCAGCAATGCTTTAAGACCAAGATAAACTTAAAAAAATTAAAATGAGGAAAATTGATCGAAATATTGAAACTCCTAATTTGCTTTTTTTTAATTATTACTTTTTACATTTTTTTTTTATTTTTGTCACTAAATATTTCTATATTGAAAGCATTTCAAAATCACTCCTTCACAATTCTTGCATTAGTAATTGATTTCCATATAATTACTAATAATGTAGCAAATTTTCTCTAGGGTACCTTTGTTACCACTAAGACATTACCACTGACAAAACATTATTTTGCTGTTGTAAAGATTATTCAAAAAAGACTATTTATCATGTCTTGAAAGAGATATTCGAAAAAAAAATGTCATTGAACAATTCCTGTTTATTGGTATTTTTTAAGTACAACACTTTTGTGACAAATCAAACAATTACTGATCTATACTTGTTTTTCACTACAAAATAGTCAACTTCCCAATCGTCTTGAGTCAACCTATTTTCTTCGAATATTTTTCGCTTGCAAGATATGAAAGATAGTTAAAAACTAGTTAAACTTATAAAATGGTCGCTACTCCAATGTTTTCTATTATCACTTTTCAGAAAAAATATCAATTCCCACCCATACGACATCGACAGCAGAAAGCAAATTTGATACATTTGATTTCTTAACAAAGAATTTCCCGCCAAATTTTCATAAATGAATTTCTCAGAGCAATGGGCCATGACCGGGCCACTTAAATAGGCGCGTTGAGTATCGTTGAGCTAGATCGATTGTGAAGTGATTTAAACTGACCAAGTATCCCGGTTCGTAATTACATCTTTTCTATTTATTGGACTATCTCACCCAGAAGTTACGTAAATTCGTTTGACGGTTGAAAGATTTACGATACTTGGATTTTAAGCATTTCAGCCTCTCACACGTCTTAATAGTCCGCTTTCCTCACTGACGGGTTAGGAATATTATGCATTAAATACATGTATATTCTGAAAACGGTTGTTTAGAAGTAAAATGTGCTATGTGAAGGCCTAAATGCGGTAATCATTTCATAACTCGTTTGTGAAATTATACCAATTTTGCAAAAAGATTTTAAGTATATATAATTGTTAAAATATAGAAAGTCATTTGGGTGTTTTGGAAGCGATTTCGATATATATTTTTACCCTGATGATTTTTTTCGTTCTAAATCTGTGATAAGAACTTTCTGCTACTTGTATTTGCTTTCAAGAAGAAGACAAATTAAAACGTTTATTTTTTAAAAAATGGCTCCTATATATATAAAATTGGCAAATATTTTGATAGCTGAGTAATTGTTATTTTTTCGAGTAAAAGCATTCATACCAGCAATTTGTAAATGGTCGTAAAAATGGCAATAACATTATTTCAAAGAAAGGAAATTATTTTCGTAAATTTGTGTGTGGGAAAAATAGTCGAAGACTCCCATTATTTGAATAAAAACACAGATTTATTAATAAACAAGGGAAAACAGATAATTACACAAAGTCAAATCGACTTATATATACACAGAAATGTTATAACAAATTATATTAGTACAGAACACACTTAATATGAACGAGATTTACAACACACCAGAAAAGGCTTTCTAAGCAGTTCCACTTTGTCTCTCATATCCCATTTAACGTACACGACTGAATTATCATTTGAATTGATCCGATTTTTGAACGAAAGGTCCTTAATCTATCTTCATAAAAATTTGCAGAAGGTTCGATCCCATAGACTTCTCGATGATTTTTTGGCCATTTAATTTTTCTTCAAATTTGTCACAAAAGTGAAAAAGTTTGTCAATATGGTAACCCCGGTGACATCTTCTAGGGATGCCATAAACTTACTTTGAAGTTCATTCTGGGAAGCGAACGTTTCCTTGAAAATCCGTTTTCTCACAAGGAGTGTATTGCTGCTGGGAAAACAACATACGAGTCGTATTTGTTGAAACGCAGTGGGAAAAAAAAGCAATTTACTTAATTTTGAGGTGGAAGGGGGCAGGAACCAGCCCTTCTATCTAAAAAACATTGCAGTGAAACTGGGAACGATTTCAAATTATAAACCGAATTATTTATAAATATTTAAAGCCTAAACATATTACAGGTTAAGACTTACAAGAATTTGTCGAAACACCAAGAAATGAAATCCAATTTCAAAAACCTATATGAAAGTTTTCTTAGAGAAAATGCATTAAAGCCTTTTTTTTTATTTAAATATTACAAACAAAACATACTTTCCACATTTCTTGAGCAGAAAGTTGTAAAAAAATGGCCATATCATTCTAAAGATAAATTTTCTTAGAAACTCATGATTGTGGCTAGATTTTGCTATAACAGCAAGATAAAACAAAAAATTCAAGTGTTGTCAAATTAATTCTAAGAATATTATCAAAAGAAAATTATTGAATTCATATTTGATCTAGAAATTCCCCTTTTACATGAGAAAGAAATACATTATGAAAATGTAACCACAAGTGGATCAAATCTCGAGTCGTATATTAAAATCCACTGCCACATGATTTACAATCAGAGACGTTTTAAGTCATGGACCAACTGGGCCCGGAACCAAGGCTTAGTCCTCGACTTGGACTCAACTGCCTCATGATCCGAATAATTTTAATCTTCAGAGGCTATTCCAGTTCATATTTTCCGAAAAATTGTGAATTTCGAACTGTATAACAACTGGCAACTGTGTCAAGACAGCATGACTATGTTGTATCTGTCGTCTATATCTTGACCTAAGTTTACCACATACATCACCATTTAGACGAAAGGCGTAAGTCAGTCTATTCCGTATTTGCCTGTCTTTGAGAGATTGTGGGTTTCGACAACCAGCTGTTGACCGTGACAGGGGTATTTATTTGAACCACCAACCTAACGATCTGCAGTCGTGCGCCGAAGACGTTAGATGGCTGGTACGAAAAGAAATCCCTATTCGAGCCAGCCATTTTGGGCTCTCATTATCATTCTTTGTTGATTGCGACTCACAGGAGAACGGGTCCCTGCATATCCCCTTCCTAGAGAAGGAAGTTGTTTTTGCAGCTGGAATTTCTGAGCGCTACTTAGAGAAGGCTGCTTTTCCAGGCATTACTCCCATTAATATACATCTACATTTGGTTTGAGTATCGTTAGAGCACTTTTTTTCTTCCATTGTCTTTGCATGCAGTTTTTTTGTATAGATAGCTGGTCTATTTGACGCGTATACTATTGTCGTTTCAAACCCTAGTCGCGATTTGTTAGGAATGTCTCAGTTAGACTCTCAATGGAATGTACTCATAATTAACCAGTAGCTTTAGACTGTGTTGCTATCTAGTGTTCAATTCCTGGGTCACCGGGATTAATCTGGGGTACCTTGGCATGGGTGTTTATTTGAACCTCCAATCTACTGATCTGCAGCCTACTGATGACTGGGACGAAAAGGAATTACTATTCGGGCGAGTCGTTAAGGACTTTAATTCTCGTTCTTTTTTGGAGAAGGGGTCACTGCAGAGTCGAGCAGATTTATTTGTTATGAGTTACTGTTTGTACGAGTATTTGACAACGCGCGTCTCCTTTGTATAAAGTATTATTATTTTTTAACATATTCTCATTCTATTTTCATGTACTTGCTTAAGCTCGTGTAAGCCCCTGGAAAAATTCTAAAAGCTGTTAATGATACCGGACTACAATATCATCTTTCACTTAGTCGTTAAACCGAAGTATTGCCCTTTATGAGGTTATTTCATTTATCGGTAGAGAGAAATGATAGGTTTGATCATCTCTGTGTGGGTTGTGATTTTTTTTCCAATTCTGGGCAAACCGCAACATCGGTTTCCAGATGTTGTGCGTTCCACCTTAAGGGAATGAAAATAGGAAACGATGATTAAATCAACTATTACGTATTTTCGCTCTACAGCGTTTATTAAACAAAGATATATGCACAAAAGATGCACTATTTTTCGATATAGTCTCCACCTTGAGCAGTGTACTTGGTCAAGTGAGCCATTAGCCTCAACATACCTTTCATTTTAGAAGGTTTTCAATTGGTCGTAAAGTTACTTTTGTACTTCAAATCGGCGAACATTCAAGGCTTACTTAAGCGGTCTGAAGGAACTAAAAACTATGGGAGCGAGATCTGGGCTGTAGGGAGTGTGTTCCTAGGTCTCAAAGCCAAACCTGTTAATTACTGGGGTAATAATTCGTACTACCCATCGTGAACATGATTTAGGGCATTAGAGTTTGTCGTGGGTGATTAGATAGGCAGAATCATGACTGATGCTTAAATGAGATGAGACCTTATCTATGGTAACCCGATCATCTGTTGTAAAAATCTCTCGAGCACGGTGAGTGTTGTCGTCAGTGGGCGTGGTTGACGGTTCCCCAACTCCTTCTCTTTGTGTCATGTGCATTTGACCACTTTTAAACATTCGGATTCTCAAAAAAAGAAAGAAAAACTTTTACGAGATAAAGCCCTTTTATCCCCGTATTGTGACAAAAATCTCCAGGGAATTTTGGCCGATATCGGAACTGACATACTTACGCTGTTGTAGCTATGCGACAACTGATGCGATTGTGATTAAATTCCACACATGCGCCAACACAACGCGTGCGTGCCCGTCACCTATCATTGCAAAAAGAAAATTGTAAGTAGTTTTTGACTTACACTCGTATATTGCGTAGAAAACGCATTCAGCTTTTCGGTAGAACGAGACCATCATGTGACTATGTTTCAAAATTATACAAAGTTCAACGTCAAGACCCCTTTGTGCAGCTTCCTAGTGCGATCGTTAACGTACATTTCTGTCTCTCTTGAAAAAAAATAGAAAAGCAAAAATATTCTTCTTAATTCAAGCCTACGAACTGAAACGAAAAGAACTTTTAAGCTTAATCAATGAGAAATTAATGGATTAGATGGAATCTAATTGATAAAGCATCAAAAAATAAATACAAGTACCGGGTAAATTGCCTGTTAATTAACCTTTAATGGGGAAAAAATTAACTCTGAAGAAAGAAGCTTTTTATAGCTTTTATTTTCCGGAATAATGCTGGAAAAAAAATTCTAATCAAAATGTTTTAATCAATTTTTTTTTCATATTCAATTAGTTTTTTTGCAATAAATTGCGTTAATTACTATAAATATACTTCATAATTTTTTTCCTTTACAGTTTTAACAGAAGATTTAATTACTAATATCTTTAACGTAATTTATGCAATCTAATCTTTTGAAAAATGTTTTTTTTAATATTAATATGTCAAACATTAATCTAATATATGAATTTAAATAATTTTAGTTAAATATAATTTTAATTACATGTTTTAAAATTAAATATAATACTTTATTAAATATCCTAAGAAACATCTAATTTAATTGCATTATGTTAAATCAATATTGCAAGAAATATCTTAGTTGGAATCTTAAATTGTTTATTGAGGCTGTACTTAGAGATCCCACGCAGGCTAGTGGTGATGGCCATTATAATTATGAGCCTACAGTCAAGTGACTTGGACAATATATGAGCTAGTACCATACTTTCCAAACTTTGACATTGTTGATGGGAAGACTTTGAGCTTGGTAAGTGGGGTTCCGCCTAGGATGTCGCCTTCGTCACTTAACCAAAGTTAAAAATTGAAAGGTCCGTCACCAGTAGCTTTAATGTTCGATGTTAGAAAGAAATCGCATCAAATTTCAACATATTTGTCGTGTATCACTCCGTCTACATGGCATATGTTCAGGACTAAACCTTACATCCACGGTAACCTAGAGGTCATGGTGAAGAGCTCGTGGACGGGAGGAGGTCATGGATTCGAGCCTTGTGCCACTGAAGCATTTCACGCGAAACTGAAAAGAAGATTTGTTTTTGATTTAGCATATACACTGAAGAGCCACTGAAATAGGGATACTTACCTAGTAACAATTGGGTCTCATCTGGCCTTGATAATGGGTGCCACACGACGAGGCATAGATTCAACAAGATTCTGGAAATGTTTCACGGGAATGACTAGTCAAATATTAGCTAAAGCTGTCAATAATTCAGTAAAGTTCGTTGGCGCTGTGTGATGGCGTTTCATACCTTGTTCCAAAACTACCCAAAGATGCTCAGTAGGATTTAAGTCTGGGCTTCTAGATGGCCAATTTATGACAAAAAAGTCAGAGGAATGCTCATCCAACCAGCCAGTAGCCAAACGGGACTTGTCAGAGGTACAGTCTTCTTGCTGGAAAACTCCATTACCGTGCGGATAACAGAACAGTTTCACCCAGAAACTCTACTTACCGAATTGCATTGAGTGAGGTTGGTCCACGCACCAAAGATTCCAAACAGTACCACGAAAAAAATACCACATACCATGATTAAGCTACCATGCCTTGTACATTTTGGTGTGGTAGTTAGGAGAGGGGGGTGCCAGCTCAGGTGTCGTCCACGTCATTTGACCATGGTTCAAAATTACATGGTACGTCGCCAGAAGCCCTCGTGTAGCTGAACAGTGTGACGTTAATATTCCCACACTCACTCACGCCCTTGTACATTTCCAACCTGGTATGCAAGATCCCTGACTCCATATTCTCAGTCGCCCGTGTGCGTTAAGTAGTCGGAATCGAGACTCATCACTCCAAGCTACTCGTTTCCAGTCCTCTACACTCCAGTCACTGTGCTTTCTTGCCCAGGCAAGACATGCAGCCCGATGGCGAACATTGAGCAATGGTACTCTCGTAGGTCGACGGCTCCCATAACCCACTCGATGAAGCGAGCGTTTCACAGTCCGTTTACTAACTGTACGACTGGCACCGTCATTCAACTGTGGGGTAGAGCTAATTTTTGGCTTCGCTGGCTACGTACAATACGCCTGAGCCATCTTTCACCACGCACTGTCAAGGCTAATTGTCCTTAGCAATTTGCCCGATCACTAGTTTTTTGTCAACCATCCATGTATCCTTGATATACTCTTGACACCGTCGACCTTGAAAATCGTAGCTGTCTGACGATTTCGGAAATTGAATGGCCCATGCGTCGCTCACCTACGATTTGTCCGCGAACGAAGGTGTCTAAATCAGTCAGTTTACTCATACTGACAATTCCAACAACTAATTCAGAACAAGCACATTACGAGCTGTATATATAGTTACAACAGCACTCTCACTTGCGTATAAATGATGCACAGCGCTACAAAATTTGCAAAGTCATTGCTATTCCTAATTAAGTGGCACTTCGTGTATTTATATTAGACGATACCTTCCCGCTTTGCTGGGTATTTCATGATAATGTATGAATATATCAGGTCATCAAAGCGGAACTGAGCCGAAAAAATAATAAGGGTTTATTTCCGTTCGATGCATTTTCAGTCATTTTGTTACTTTACCCAACTTATGAATATTTTCTAATTTAACATCAACCGCAGAAATATCATCATTACATGTACATTCCTTCTCGATTTACTATTTTAATGTTCAGTAGTACTTTTCTGTGTCAGTTTCGCATATGAAACTACTTTTAGGAGGAAGATTTAATTCAGTTGAAAAAACTAGGAATATAGATGACTTTTTAAGAAAAATATTTTTCGCATCTCAGCATGCGATAGTCCACGGTTGTCTACATAAATTGTTTAGATAGACAAACGATAAACAGAACTACACCGATATATTTATTTTAGTTGAACTAGAACGAAAAACAGTTACAGTTCGAAGCTCTGGAATGTGTGTGTATACCGGTTTATATATATAAATATATAAATTAAAATTTAAGTCCTAGCATTAAACGTTTGATTGTATTGAAAAACATTCTTATAACTATCACCTCTTGACTTAAAAAATGACAGAACTTGTGAATAATAATTTACAGTATTGAAGTAGAATATATTTCCCGAATTTTGTCTAAATTTAATTGTTCAAAAACGGCATTTTCTTACCAATATGCCCCGTAACCAACCCCTTGAGAGTGGTATTCCGTAAGATCCGTTCTTAGCAGATTTCAATTCAACAAAACAAAAACATGCATAACAAATTTCTTTATTGTTGTTCGAAATCGAGAATTTTTTTATCAATACGCCGCAATTACTTCCCGATCTCTTTCCATAGGAGTCGATTTCCTTAAAATCTGTTCTTTGCGGATCCATATTCAGCAAAAAAAAAGAAACATGCTTACCAAATTTTAAGTATGTGGCTCGAACAGTTCAAAAATAATTTTTTTTTATCTTTAACGCCCCTTAACCCTCGGCAACCTGTCTTGGAAGTCGCAAAACCCGTTCTAAGCAGAACTTTACTACTTGAAACAAACACGCCAACCAAATTTCAACTCAGTAGATATAATAGTTCCAAATTAGAAATATGTATCTATAGCAACCACCTTTGGAGGCGATTTTCACAAGACCTATTTTGTTGCGGATCTTTATTCTACGTAAGAAATTCGCGAACTAAATTTCAAGTATGTCCTTTTAATAGTTCAAGAACCGGAATATTTATGCGTAACGCCCCTTAAGCCTCGCAACGACCTTTCGAACACGATTTTGCAAAATCCGTTCTTAGCGGATCTCTACTACATGAAAGGAACATTCCAATTAAATATCAAGTTTATAGGCCTAATAGTTTTTGCGATAAAGTGATGAGTGAGAGAATCGCTTTTTTCCATATATAAATATATGTATAAATGGATGTGTGTGTATATGAAATCGCATCATTCCAATACCGTTCAGCCAATGACTATGGAAATTGGCATGTATATGTATTTTTTCGTGGATAAGGTTTTTGCCTTATACTCTTTGTTGCAGCTTCCCATCAGGTGGCGCTACAGTATATCAACTTATGCACCATTCAATCAATCGCCAAGTTGCCAACAGGGACGCCAACAAAAATAATGTCAACTTGGCATTATCGCCAACATTTCGCTATGTTCCCATTGAATCGCCGTTATAATGTAAGGAACGGCATTTCTTGCGAATGTTACGCAAATTTAACAAAAAATAAATACAACAGAAAGTAATACTAATGTGTGTTACACATTCAGATACAAATTATTTACTCTATTTTAAATGTCCATTACACAAAATGTGTAACAATGTGTTACTTTTGCTGAGCAGAGATCAGCTTAGGAAGGTGTTTTCAAAACTCAACCCACAGCATAGTTAAAGGGCGTTATACATATAAAAAAAATTTCCTTTTTATCAGCTTAGATCTACAGACTTAAAATTTAACAAATAAGGGTTTCTTGTTCAACTGAGATGTCGTCCACGTCACTTGACCATGGTTCAAAATTACGTGGTCCGTCGCCAAAAGCCCTCTTGTAGCTGAACAGTGCGACGTTAATATTCCAATCAATCAATCAACTGAGATACGCAAAAAGCTTTTTTTGTTTAATTTGCAATTCACGTAAAATTAACTCGTTAAGAACTTCTTTCTCCTTCAATCTGTATTGTTATAATTCAATCCTTAATTTGCTGTATGCAGCTTGTTACATATTTAAACAAGATTTTTTTAATGGAAATTTTCTTTTCTCTATTATTTCAAAGTTGTTTTATGGCTGCTACTCCGCCATTGATGTCTCAGGTAAGTAATGATCATGCAAACTCGAAAGCAATTACTGAGAAATTGATCGAAATAAAGAAACACAACATTACTCTTGGATCTCTCTCATCTCTGCTCACTTTTCGGGGTAATCTTGGTAAAACTTTGTTTTTCGTGAAATTCTACTGTTTTTTGGAATTTCAATTTAATTAATATATATTTTTTTAACTTCTAAACGCAAGAATAATTATAAAGGAATGATTTTTCTTACTACATAAAAGGACAGATAAACTGGAATAATGACCCTATCTTAAACAGTATTTTGAGTGAGTAAGTGTTGTAACGTATTGGATGGGTAGCATGAGACAAAGAATCAAATAATTGAATTAATACATTTACAGTTATTAATTACAATTACAGTTAGATACAAGTTATTTAAACTACTGAGTGTTTTAATGCTACAGAATGCTTTATTTCTGATGGAGGAGGGCAAAACACATCTCTTTTCGAGAGTTCCAAGTGGTCTACCTCTTCGCTCTCTTAGATTAGGGCGGTCCCTTTTTACAACTCGAACTGTATATGAGACTCACCTTCTAGGTGGTGAAGATGTTGCTGTTTTTCGGCTATGGTTGTTAGCGTGATGTCAGACGAAAGGGCTCTGCAATATTTTAGAGGTGCACGTGTGGATATGACGTGGAGATATGATATACGTGTGGCGTGATGTTATCTTCATAAAGAAGCCAATTTAGAAACTGCGGGACGGGAAAACGTTGCTGTGTTCAATAACGCCTCACTGTAAAAGCAACTCGAGGTCCTATTAGAGGTATACCCACGAGAACTTAATTCACTCGAAAGGGGTTTAGAGTTACAAACCAGTCCTCCAGGAAATAACCCTTTCCCCGCATTCAGTCTGTATCGAACAAAATCTTTTACAATACACAATAAATTTACTTAATACAAAAGATAAAGTTACGTTCATAATATACATATGTAATTATACATAATACAAATATACAAAGCTAAAAACAAAACTAATAATAATAAGGCATAAAAACATAAATTATAAGACATAGGGGGAAAAACATTATTCAAGCCTTCTTGCAAATACATCAAGAGCAATACAAATCTCCGAAACAAATGTACCATTCTTATTCAATAAATAAATAAAAATAAAAAAAAACAGCTGAAAAAATATTGAATTTTATCGGAGATATATCATTTATACTACTTCAAAACAAGAAATTTATCTCATATGAATACTGGCATTGTTAACTATTGAGCTAAACCATATTTTACGAGATATACGATGCGGGGGGGGAGTTCAGTCGTTGGTTTTTTTGTGATAGTGCAATGGAACATATAGCGTTCCACATTCCCAATACATCCACAGAAACAAATGAGGCGGGATTTTAATTTAAATCTATGTATTCTATTGGATCTATTGGAACGGACCATGTTTAGAAAAAAATGAACTGTGTGCCGAGAATAAGGACTAATATTAATGTTAGAGATCAGTAATATATATATATATATATATATATATATATATATATATATATATATATATATATCTGACCCTAAGTTCAGTGTTAGAATTAGTCCAGAATTTTTCCACCAATAAGTGTAATTTTTAACATTTCTAAAAGACGTAGTGTCCAGTTTAGAGCAGTAAACTACATAACGTAATAATTATTTTCATCATGCGTTTTAACCAAAAAATGTCATAAAAATCTAGATTCTTTAAATTAAATTTATATAATAGGGAGATTTGTATTTGTTTAATTCTACATATGGAGGAAACTGAATATAGATTGTCGGTATAACTATGAATTATAACATAATTAACTATATTGCGCAAAATAATTTTTGCGCAGTAACCAATAAGCAGAAGCCAATTGCGAATATCTGTCTGAAAGACAATTTTATAGAAAAAAGTCTTATGCATAGATAAACCTTATGAACGATTAATTGGAAAAAGATGTAGACAGAAAACCGATCTCAGGAGGGTTATTGACCGACGGACCTCATGATTTTGTGTTGTTGCTGCTGCTGCTGATGCCGCCTTATCGAGCGATGTTAGATCAAGGCCAACCAAATTTATCATGACAATGGCTAGTTTTTACGCATGTCGTTATCCTTAGCTTAGAGCACCATAGAGTCGGCAGTATGATTTGGCTCGGTTCCACCCCCAGTTTTGAGGGAGTACTCCCTAGGGGTGATCAGAGGCCTCCCGCCTCTTTTCCTCTACCACCAACCTCTCCAAAAGACTTGCCACTCGACGAATATTTAGAGTGTCTCTATGCCTCATATGCACTTTTCAGTTACAAATGTGTATGCCTTCTCCGAGATTCGAACCCAGACCCTACGGCACAGTAGTCAGCGTCACTAACCGATATACCGGATGGGCGGATGTCGTCATTTTGAAGTATGTTCAAGGATGAAAATTCACGCCCCTCTCCGAATTTCAACAACACACCAACGAGAAGACTTTGAGTCTCGACACATTTAACTTGCATCAGTATCTCTACACGGCGGGTCTTTAGTGGCACTAGGGCTTGAACTCATGACATACTGGCCACGAGTCTGTGACCATAACCACTGAGCTACCATGGCGACATACAATTTTGAAAATTCATAATAATCAATGTTTGTCTTATAATGCTATATAATACTAAAATGATGATTGAAACAAGTAATATAAAAAAAAATTGAGTCAATTCCTACTTAGATCAACAAAGAGAAATTTTATTTTAGCTAGTTTTTATTAAATCGTTACAATTAATATAAATATGTATATACGTATGACAGAATCACAACATTAAGTGGTAATTAATTTTTATTAATGATCGTTAAAGTATCGTATTGTCATCAAAACAATCGTGTATATAAAATTTCATTTCAACTGAATGCTTTAAAACGTGAGAAAAAAAAGGCCTTTTCAAGTTTTGTCAGGGTCGCCAAAAGGGTCACTAATTTGCCAAAACTGATGCCAACGTGCCTGTACTTGTAATTCTTAAAATAATTAGTTTTAATCAATCTATTTTTATTAATTATAATTAAATTATCGTATTCTTATCCAAAATAATCCTGTATATAAAATTTCAGCTCAATTGAGAGCTTTAAAATGTATTTTATAAACGATTGAAAATTCCACCAAGACAAATAAATATATAGAGAGAGTGACCTAATATTAGGAATTGAAAAACAGAGCAGAGTGATCGTTTTCAATACAATATTAGCAACCATATTACGAGGCCCTTCGCCAATAACCATCGTCTTGCTATAGAGTGAGAAGTTAAAATAACTCACTCTCGCACAGTGGCACAGGAATTTTTCAGTGTGGGGGATTGTCTACGGTCGAAAGTACATCATTATTTTATCATGCTCCAATACACGGCTCAACATATTCTTTTGATTTTGTCAATTTGCGGAACAAAAAAAACTGTAAAAAATTAATTATTGAATGAATAATTAGCATTATTTAATAAAATAAATAAATTTAATAAAATAAATAAAAAAAATGCTTAATACAATTTTACGTATTATTTACAAAGGATTATAATGAATTGGAAAGAAAATCAAGGGTTGTGGGAGGGGGTTCCAGACTCGGGGACCACTCTCCTAATGTGTGTCACCGTTCTCGCAATATTAGCAATTTTGTTTGATATCTTCTGAAGAAAGAAATTTTTTTCGCGTGCGCAGTTTTAGAACACTGGAAAGTATCAAGTCCATAAACAGGGGATGGAACAAACAACGCTGCGTGATAGCATTATCTTAAAATTGACAAGCACAAAAAAAAAAAAAGAGAAAAGGAAAACAATCCAAAGGAAAAAAAATCGTAACGTGATTTAGAATTAAGCCTCTTTCACATTTTTTTTCCGGTAATGATGTAATATACTTCGCCTATCAAAAGAGTTCCGTTTATTGAAACTTTTCCCAAATCAATAATGGTTGTCGAGTATGAGGCCGGCAGTGGAATCCCTAATGATGTACGCGATCTTTGTGTGAGATACAGTACACCAATGTTATCAGAACTTTAAGTTGCTGCGAAAAAGAGAAATAAATAAATAAAATTTTCCTTGGAGGAATGAAAGGGAAAATATTTTTTCAGATAATCGATTTATCGATGCTCTATTTTTAAGCAGTTTCACGCGAATTTATTTGGAAAAAAATGGATGTTTAATTTTAACGGGCGAAATGAACTTCTTTAAAAAAAGAAAAGTATAAATTATCGTGTTATCTTTTTTTAGACAGTGAAGGATAAGTATCAAACTAAATGTCATCCAAAAAAAAGCTTCATTTGTAATCAAATACTTTGAAAAATTTGAACTTGAAATCATTTTTACAAAAATGAGCTGGAAGGTTTTAAAATCATGAAACAAATTTGGAGGAGTGGGGTAAGGTCACCAAAATTGTTACTTTTTATACGCTGATATATAGATGGAAGTAAAGCGTAAAGATAGAAATTAAAAAAAAGGAGACTTATAAAAGGAAAGTGTATTGTTTATGTACTGATGGGTCCCCAACAGTGGCGTAACTTAGAAAATTAGGGCCCCCCTGCAAAGTCAGGTTTTGGGCCCCAAAGCCCAAATACGCACTCGGCGTCGATCGGGCTCAAGGTCCCCCTAAAACACTGGAGCCCCCACGATGCGGGAGTTGTGGGGGTGTACGTTAAGCCACTGGTCCCAAAACACATTTTAATAAATGCTTAAAAATACTATCCCCAATAATAAATATAAGCTTGACAATATAGATTTTTGATGAACCAAGGAATATACGAGGCGTGTCCGGTAACTAAATACTGTTTCGTTCAACCGCAACCACAGTGGTAGTTTTGCAGTTCAATTCTTGTTCACATGTGTCTCTGGCTAAGGTATCCGACTACTTGCGACAGCTTTTTTTGAAAAAATGCAGATATGGGGATCTTTTTGTGATTTTTAAATTTATTTAATATATTTTAAGGAAAAAATTCTAAAATTGAAAAAAAAGGTTATTATTATTAAAATAATTATTATAAAATAATTATTATTAAATAATAATTATTATTAAATAATTGTATAAACAAATTCTCGATTTTTCAATTTTGATGTATTGTTTTGTTATTCGTGTTTGAAATGACCGTCAGGTTAAGAGATGTTTCAATTTTTACAAAGACTACAGCACTTTATCTTAGTGACTACATAAAATTGCTTAAAAGAAGTAGTGATTATATCCACATACAGGACTGTAAATTTTGAAATAAAACAGTGATTGATAAATCTAAAGATTAAAATACTTTTCCTATTATACAGAATATACACAAAAAATTTCAGCAAATTATTTAAAAAAAAAACACATTTCGAAAAAAAAAAACACATTTCGAGTAAAACGCATGTTAAAGTTTGACATCTTGTGTAAATTTATGGCATCTGTTTTTACTAAAACATTTGTAGTTTTTGTTCTAGTGATTGGAAAATAAAAAAAAAAAAACTTCGTATTTTTATAAAGCTTATAAAAAGGCATATAAAATAAAATCATAAAAATATTTGTCGATTTCTGAAAAAAATCATGATTTTAGGGTAGTCGGATACCTTAATTGTTAGTCTAGCAATGCAATGACCGCCGAATTGTTCCATTTTTACACGTGTTAGTGAGAGTTCAAAATGTTTAAGATGATTGCCGATCCTACCGACAGTGAAGTGCGTTCTGTAATCCATTTTTAAAAGCAAGGAATACTAAACAGGTTAAATTCATCTTTAACTTGAAAAGATTTATAGAGAAAATACCATGAGTGATGGAATGGTGAGAAAGTGGATTCGACTGTCCAATAATGATTGCACCAATATACATGATGAAACACGGAGTAGCGGTCTTATATTGTCAATGACAGTTTGGTCGAAAAAGTGAATGAGAATATTCGTAAAAACACACAGAAGGTTCACAATAAGATTGCTTTGAGATGAGTTTCCATAAAGAGCGGTTCGACAATGGTTTGCTTCACTGACGGCATCTACCTTTGAAGAGTATATAGACAACTTGGTTTCCCGATATGACAAATGCCTGAACAAAGGGGTTATACAAAAAAATAGTGTTTGACATGCTCTTTCATGTACAAATAAGTTTTGTTTTGAAAAAAAAGTGATGTAAAAAAATTTTAATCAATTTCTACTTTGAATGGATGAATAGAAAGTATTTTATTCACAATTAAAAATTGGAACGATATATAAAAAAGTAAATAAAAATATTATGTATATAGGGAGAGAGTAATCTATTTGTAGGAATTGAAAAAAGAGCATATAATTTGTATGCATTGTTGTAACAATGCACACCCGATTTGGCTGAAAAATTGGTTTTCAACACCAACTTTTGTTGTCTTAACAGTTACATTGTTATAATAATGGAGACGAATCTAAGTTGGCGTCAAAAACCGATAATTAATTTAATTAATGAATTAATATTTCAAAAAATGTATTATTATCAAGTATCCTCCGCTACATGTTTAAAAAAATGCATTTGAGTTTGATTGGATGAATAGAAAGTTTATTTTATTAACGATTGAAAATTTGGACAAAATAAATATATATAGAGAGAGCTTATAGTAGGAATTGAAAAAGATATTTTACGAGAATTTTTCCAAAACGGCAATTAGTTTCGAGGCATGCCTCGAACAATGTTAAACAAAATACGCATACATATGCTTATATAATGACAAATTAAATAATTACATCAAATAATACAACGCCCTTCTTTTTGGAGGCAAATACAATGAATTCATTTTACAGAAATACTCCGACGAGAATACCTTGCTTTTAAAGTATTTGTTCCAAAAAAAAGCAAAGGCAGAGCAACTGGTAAAAAAAGACGGACTTGTCTTAAATCTTTTTACTACGCTATAAAATTTGTAAAAGAACCCACATTGGCTATTTCAGCGAATGTAATGCTTTTCTTAGATGTTTCTTTCTCTATTCTGTATAAAATAATGAAAATACTTTAAACTCTCCTTAAAAGTGTTAAATAAAAGCCTTAACATTTCTCTCTTTTGAAACTTCTCCAATTTATAGGGGTTGAGGACTTTTCTTTCTTTTATACTTTAAATGTGCCTAAGTATATTTTGATTGTATGTTTCTTCCCTCTTAGAAATATTAAATCTCATTATTAAATTGTTTTCTTTTTTTGTTTCTTCTTTTTCTGAAAAATGGAATTTTTCCCCTACCGATTACTCATTTCAATTGTACGAGTAATTTTAGAGTTTCCTTTCATAATATATTTGTGGAAATTGAGAGAATACATTAAGTGGTAAATGGCATTTGTATATAGAATACATATTTTATTGAGAATTTAACTGCGCGTGCTTTAAAACTAAATAATAAAGGGAGCTACTACTTAAGGTATCCGACTACTTTCGGAACCGTGATTTTAAAAAGCACATAAATGGATAATTTTCATGATATTTAGTGTCACATAGATTAGAATACAAGTATAAAATTATTTTAAGGACATTTTGACAAAAAAATTATTTAAGTACTAGATTTTGGCAAAAAATTAACTTAGAAAAACCTTTTTACAGAATGTTCTACTTTTGTGAAAAATGCTTCTATTAAAATAATATTTTGCCTGTATATAGCTCAGACCTCTGTATAGAGGCTCAACTATGATTTTTGAAAAATTCACATTATTTTTAGAGTTACCACTATTTGAAATAGTTATCGGCGTTTTTTTCTTAAAATTTCTCCCCTCTGTTGTCGTAAAACATGGATAAACCCACTTCTAAGTTATATATTTCAAAAATTCTAGTTGAGCCTCTGTAGAGAGGTCTGAGCTGTATACAGACAAAATATTATTATAATAGAAACATTTTTCATAAAAGGAGCTGTGTAGAGTTTGGGCTCTATTTTTGGGGCATTCTGCATATACACACAATGAGAAAAAAAAATACTACTATTCTTTCAATCTAAAATGCAACGCGTTTAGTTGGAATTTAATAATCTTGAAATCTACAACATACGTAGAACTCTATAAGAGAGAGAGAGATGTGTAAGTAATTAAAACATTGTAGTACACCTGCAAATCGTGTGCTTTAGTAACATCTCCTATAAGTGCTATTGATTGGGACAAGAGGAGGTTATTTTAAATATTAGAATTAATTTTTCCGTTGCGCTTTCTTACGTGGAATCTTCAGGTATATACACCGTTGGACAAGACGCAAATCAGTCGAGTACATATCTGAGTTTGACACAATGGGTTGATGCATATCATGAATAATTCTTTTTATAAAAATGGCACACTTGAACGAAATCAAGCCCCGATTATTAGAATGGGGATAAAGAAGAAACGGATTTATAGAGAGAAAGGATTGCCATATAGTTTCATTACATCTTCAAGTGTGAGGCAAAGCTTGATAATGAAACATCAAGCTATAATATCTGGAAATGTAGTGCAATGATTACATAGCAATCTGTGTCAATATAAGCCAGTATCATTTGATGTAGTCATCATATGTAGTCGAGAGAAATTTTAGCAGGGTAAAACTTACTGTGGTTACCATTAACTATGCACCACAAGCGTTTGCAAATGCAATGGTACGTTGAACGCTGGAGATTACAACTGGGCTGAACAACCAAGTGGCATTACATTGGGGTTTTAGATTAATCATGATTTTCTCTTCAACCCCACGATTCTTATATCCTAGCTTGTTGGCCCCATGGGGAATACCATAGCACTATGCCTGGGGGCTTCATGGGCATCATGACATCTCCGTAATGGTTCTTCATTTGGTGATAGGGTTTGCGTTGTCCTTGTAACTTACCTTAGATTTAACTTTAGACGCATAGCGCTTACACTCAATAATTGCTGCTGCTTCTCTGAAATTTTATGGTGCCAGTTTATTTTCTTTACCAGAACTTTCTAACTAGGCAGGCATTGATATAATAGGGGAAACGGGGCATCGAATACACTCAGTGAAAAACGCTTAACACGAAACTGAAGGGACTGAAATATTTTTTCGTGTTAAAGAATACCTAAAAAAAAAAACTATCAACAAAATTAAGTTTATTAGAGTTCATTTTATTCACACATATATGTACATATGCATGTATTTAAAAAGATCAATAAAATAAAAATATTCACAAGAAAGTTAATACAAAATTTCTTAAGTTTTTTTGAAAAGTAAAACATTTATACCGAGTCTTTGGAAAATAATCTGATATTTTTCTTGACATTATCTTTTTTAGTATCAAAGTGTCAAGAAATTGTTCGATGTGGTCCATTTTGTTATTCATTTCACCATTGAAATGTGCTTTTAAATAACTGCTTATATTTATGATGTTCCTTCTTTTGAATGACGTGGGAACAGGAGCTGCATTATTCATTTCATTTTCGTCTTCGAAATCTGTATTAATGATGCTTTTTGAGATTTGAACAAATTTTAAAATGTATGTCTGTCATAATCGGGGCTTTGCACACATTGTCATCAGCAACTGTAACAAATTATTCCGATAATTCGATAGGACACTCCAATCCGGCCGGTGTTTTCTTTATTTTGCTCATTCACAGAAGGGAAATCATTTCGTGGAAAGCGATTTCCGTTTCGTGTTTAGAGAAAAAAATGCATGAAAACACAAAGTGGTTTTTCGAGACCGCTACATTATTTCGTGTTAACCGATGTTTCGTTTTAAACGTTTTCGCATTAAACGTATTTTACTGCATACAAATGATCTTCTCTTCCTATTCTATTTCATTGCTGATTGCTGATTTGGATCATTCATTTTTTTCATTTGTGTGAAATAAAGAAAAGATGTGGTTGGTGACTGGAAAACTTGCTGCATACATTTGATGCAATTTACAACAATCAGAAGCAGCATGGGCTGACATAGCCAATTACATTACATGAAGAGAACCAATGGAGAGTTTTTGATACATTATTAATAGGAACTATCTGTTCGGAATCTTTATCAAATGAGCTATTCAATATTAATGTTATAAGAAGACAAAAATTGGTTCAAGTACAATAAATGTTGCAAGGTATATAATTGAAGAATAATTACACTGTAATCACTGATTTGAATAGAAAAAAAAACACTTACAGAACAAAGGTTTCATGCAAAACCAGTCTGATTAATGTATTTCTAGTCATTCATTGTAGTGTATTGTTTCTTAAGGTATATGTTTTCGTTAAGAAAAGATAACCACACTTCTTTTATCTATTTGAAATAGCAGAATAAGTGGAATACATAACTATTAACGAGCACGTGTATATTTTTTATACCTATCAAAGCAAAACACGCGCGAACAAAGAATTAACTAATAAATCGCATCCAATGTTTAGTTAAAACTTTTATATTAGGCATGTCCAGAAAATAAGTACCATTTCGTTCTACCACAACCGCAGTGGTAGTTTTGCAGTTCAACACTTACGCACTCGTGTCTGAGGTTGAGTGTCAGTCCAGCGACGCTATTATAGCTGAATTGCCCTATTTTTATAAGTGCTAGTGAGCGTTAAAAATGTTTACGAATGCCGATCCCACCGACAGTAAAGTGCGTTCTGTAATCCGTTTTTTTCTTCAACTCAAGGAATGTTAAGCCAGATGAAATTCAACATCAGCTTTTAGAGATTTTTGGTGAAAATAAAATGAATGATGAGAAATAGTGAGAAAGGGGATTCGACAATCCAATGATGGTTGAAAACGTGAATGAGAAAATTTGTGAAAACTGGCGGATCCACAATAAAATTTCTTTAAGAGTTTCCTCATAGAGCATAGACTCTTTCCACGGGCGGTATCTTTCTTTGAAAAAAAATATTGACAAGTTAGTTTCCCTGTATGACAAATGTCAAAACAATGGTAGTAATTATGTAAAAAAAAATAGTTTCCAAAATACTCTTTCTTGTAAAACTAAGATTTTGTTTAAAAAAAAATTATGGAGTTTTTCCAAAAGGGTACATGCCCCGTTTCCTGACATGCCTCATATACATAAACAAATTTCATTATGATTTTAAGGTCTTATTCGTTTACGTTTCCGTGCTTATTGAATCACTAAAACTCGTAGTGACAAAGAACATTTTAAAATAATTGAGGCATTGTTACTAAACCACCCTACTCAAGAACGATCACATTTATCGAACTTAAATTCTTATTTCTGGAATAAAACCACTATTTTTCCTCTTTTACACCAAAATTTTCCATCCAAATAGATGGTATGTCCATTTATTAAATAGCTGCGAGTGGAAATAGAAAGAAAAACTACAATTGAATTTAGTCTCCTTTGAAAACGGAATCTAGCGAAAAGGGGGGGTGTCACCATTACGCCAATTGTAAGTATATCTATCTTGGACCCAATTTCAAAGAGAGGGTCTCGTGGCTAGAGGACTTCTGTTTTGAACAGTAATTTAGTGAACCAGCTGAGCAGTAATCTTTATTACCTCCCTCAAGTAAATGACGCAGATGTAGTTGCGACAAACTAGGAAAACTTTTTTTTACCCCTTATTTTTTTTCGGTTAAGTGAAAAACAATTTTTTAAAAAGAAAGTTTATTGCTAGAGTGTTCGTGTCAAGAGCCATTTGATGGAATCGATTGGGTATCATTGATTTTTCACATTTTACACATTTTTGCTTTCAGTCAGAATGGAAAGAAAAGCAAGAATGTCGTCTGTATAGACTTTCCTATTGAATCAAAGCGTAAAAATGGAAGGGCAATATGTCTCTCATATGGTTTCTATCACCAATGAGAGTTGTTTAATTAACCTGTTAACTGTGATTGACGAATATACTCGTTGTGGAAAAGTTGCAGGATTTTGTGCATTGACGAGTATGCTCATCATGTTTTAACCTGCATACCTGTCGGTACTTATAAGTAACATTTTAATTCTTTTTACGAATACTCTGACGATACTTAGCAGGAATATTCTTTTAAATCCACTCTTCCAAGATACATGGCAGTATGAGTTCTATGATGAGTATTTTAGTGGGAAGGCGAATAGTTTTATAGCAGAAGTTGCGTTTTCAGCGGATTGCGGAGATTGTCATTTTTGTTCCGAAAAAGTAGTTAGTTTCAAATGGCGTCTTATTTTTTTGTATGTTAATGAAGACCTTAGAAAAGGATTTGACTATTTATTTTAAGTGAATATTGTAATTATGTTTACAGCTGGATATCTGTAGTTAATTAATTAGCTCTAACGGATTAACTTTCCCAAAGTTGAGTATTTTGTTTATGTATATCCTTTAATTTTTAATGTAGTGATTCAAAAAAAATATTACATGAAAAAACGGCAGTAAATCATAAAGTGGTTGATAAAGGGTTAAAAGTAATGACCGTTAGCTATTTAAATTGCAATTTTTGATAAAAAGAAATCATATTCTTAAATTTTAAGATGCTTAGAATATTTTGAAGCCAGGAGGCTACTGGCCCGATGTTACCTAGGTATCGAGTGGTTTAAATGCCAATTGTTTGTTCTTAAAACCATATGCTGACATTAGAGTAATGATCCAATGCCGTGCTGCCTGATATTTTATTGGGGAGAGAAATGCAATAAAGATTTCTGGTAAGAGGAGACTTTTGATCAAACTTACTGTACTTCTCGATAGCTTCCTTAGTGTCCAGACAGACAGAAAATATTTTGTTTATAAAGAAGGAAGTAAATCAGTGAGTGCGTTTAGATCTCCGTCTGGGAATTTTGAAAGTCAGTAAAATTCAAGAGGATTTTAAATTATTACCTTTATATGTAATTTTCTTGAGTTTTCCGAGTAATATATGTAACATTTGTTCATGTTAACTAAATAAATAAGTACTAGTAATAAAAAAATTGGCAATTTTATAAAACAAACCCATCTTTCTGATTGAGTATTTTAACAGTGATACATACTCTATAATTGACGAGTAGACTTGTCTTCACTCCATTTTCGTGACACACATAGTTGCGTGCTCACAAATGGGGGTGCCACAGTTAACTCTGGCTAAAGATTGTTCCTGAAATGAAATAAAATCTTAAGAATGTGTTTTGCCGTAATATATTTGCTGGTCATTCATATTAAATAGTTGAATTTTCCTTCATTATAGAGGCATCCATTGCTTTAAATATTTTAAATGACTCTGAAAAATAGTTAAAAAGGCTCTCAGGGGTGTTAAATTTCTCTAGAGGGCTGAAAATATAAACAATTTTCAAACAGGTATAATTCTTTTAAATTTAAATGAAATAATTCGAATCTTTTACACATTTATAAAAGAATGAGGCTTCAGAAAAGTATAAAATGTTTAAAATATAATAATAATTTTAAAAGTTACAAGCATATAAAAATTCTGTAATAAATATTAAGTAATTTTTGCGTCGCGCTCGCAATTTTCTAAATTAGTAGCCTCTGATACATAAAAATTTATAGAATTATAAAATGTACCATACTCTTTAAACCCTACATCATTTAAGAATAATATATCTTTTATGTTTCAAAATATTTGAAAAATATTGAAATTTTTTTAAAAATTTGAAAATGTAATTTGTTTATTTTTAAATATATATAATTTTTTAATCTATTAATATAATAGTACTAAAGAGTGTTATAAGGATATACATTTAACTTTATAAATCAACTTATAGCTACTAATTAAAACTACTATTTTAGAAAATAGCATGCGTGACGTAAAAAACTTAATAAATATTTCTTACAGAAAAGTTTCTTATTTTCCAATGCTTATAATTTTTAAAATTATGGTTATATTTTAAACATTTTATACTTTTTCTGAAGCCCCATTCCTTTATAAATAATGTGTAAAAGATTCGAATTATTTATTTTAAATTTAAACGAATTATATCTGTTTGAAAACTGTTTATATTTTCAGCCCTCTAGAGAAATTTAACACCCAGCTCTGTATTTGTTGTTAAAGGTAATGTGCTCTAAAACTTATTCAGAAAATCCTATAACTTGAAACGCAATCAATCTTTTTTTCTGTAGATAAGTCATTGTTAACTAGTAATGGAAAGAATTTGGATGAGACTGACGCCTTTGAGAAAAATACGAGTCTTTCAATTTTATTTCTACATCGAAACACGTCATGTGACCAAAAGATGACGCTTTAAACACCAATACATCGAATCACAGCGCACATTCGACTTGATATTAAAAAAATTTTTTTAAATCTAGTCCAGATTTTAACCAGGTCAATATTTCGTAACATGAACTGAGATTAGAGAATAAATTTGAGTAGGCGTGAAAGGAGCTAAGGTCAGGTGTGGGAAACTACTTTTGGCCCGTGGGCCACATTGTGGGAGCGGAGGGTACTATAGGAGCACACTGTTTTAAATATTGATAGCATTTATTATAAAGAAATAACAAATATAAGTTAAATAAATTAGGGCAGCTTTATTCATTTTATTCACTGTGCTAGTTTCATAATGTCTATAACAAGTACGTTTAATTACACACAAGCTTTTATTTAACTTGCAATGTAATTTGTTCAGGTGGAATCTTGCAACTCAGTTTTGAAGCTGATACCTTCAACCGACTGAGCTGAAATTTTTTACGTTTAGTTTGGATGACACGGCATGTAGTAACCATTTATATTCCGATATCGCTATTAGTTAAAAAGATATTATTTAAAAATGTAATTTGTTCGGGTGGAATCTTGAAACTCAAGTTTGAAGCTGATGTCTTCAAACGATTGATTGAACTGAAATTTTGTATACACGTTTAGTTTGGATGACAATGCATGTTTTAATTGTATATATTCCGATACATGAATAAGTTAAAAATGTTAGACATTTAAAAAGTAAAACCATTCGAAATATTTTTCGGATCCAAATTTTTATGATCTCCTTGTGTTGTTTTTCCAATCCCGTTCCATGATCTCAATGAAAGTAAACACACCGATTCGAACCCGATCTTTTTGCAAGTTTCGTGATTTGTGGTTGGCAGCAACTGCAATGCAAATCGAGCGACTATTTAAACTCGGCTCATGTTAGTTTTTCAGAAGGGAAGGAGAAAAAGAAATATAAGTGTGTGAGTGTTTTAGCTCTTAGAGGAAGAGAGCGGCTGGTTGGCAATGCAACTGTATGTTGCATCACCATTTTCAGATTATAAATTCATTTTACAATATTAGACTGTAAGAAGACGGTTCGAATCGGATGTCTGGTAATGTTGATTTTTGAACTTATTGTTTTTTTATCGCTCCAGTAACGAGCACATTGACTTTATCATTGATTATTAAAAGCCAATTTTAAGAAACTGCTTTCGTCTTCATGCCTCCTCGACACAAAAATTTCACTGCTTGCTTTGCTAAAATTTGAGTTAGTTTACCAGTAAGTGTAACAAATTTGGTTATGGGCCCAGTCCATGTACTGTGTCGAGACAGTCTAAGCAGTTGAACCAGGCCATGAACTTTGTCTATTTAAATACTGTTCCAGTCTAGAACTATTTTTTATGAACTCTGTTGCTAGTACGCTAAATCGAGTAACAGATATGGAGTTTAACAACCAGATATCAGTGTTGACTTAAAATAACTGGAACACGTGGAAGCATGATATGCAAGTACTCTTAATGCATTATGGTTGCTGGCAGTTTATAATACAGACCAAGCCAGAGCAACCTGATGAAGAGTCAACATACAAGGAAAAATTAGATCTACAACTTCGTAAGGATAGATGTTATACGTTGATCTATACTAACATCAGTTCAGATTTGAAAAATCTGATAACGGAAACAACTGACGGAGTAGCGGCATGGAAGATATTAAAAGATCACTTCGAACCAGTCACAAAAGCAGGAATAATCCAGCTTTTGGATCATTTTTTTGGAACAAAATATCAACCAGGGGAAGATGTTGGAATCTTCATATCTCGTGTAAAGACAGCGGCAACCAGACTACAAGAAGCGGGTCATAAATTGGACGACCTGTACATAGAATTTCAATTAATAAGGTGGCTTCCTCAGGAATTCCAGTCTACCGTGCAACAAATCTACAGATGGAAAGAAGAGGACTTCAGAGTTGTCAAAATTGAAGCAGAGCTGATATTAGAAGCCAATCGTCTTCAGTTGATGAAACAAGATTTGGAGAAAGCGGAGAATGCTTACTTGAGCAGTTTCACTTCGAAGAAGTCGAAGACGTTACCTGGTGCTACGGCTGCAGCTCATGGAGATCCAAATGGCAAGAATGATTACCAAAAGAAAGGTGGTAAGGTATTTAACTGTAAAACTATTAAAAATGTTAAACAATCTTTTAAGACTATAGGTCCGTGTTATGTATGTAATAAGTACGGGCATCTTAAAGTAAACTGTAAAGAGAAAAGTCTCTACAAAAAGTCTCCTTCAACTGTAAATGAAACTTTTAACACAGAGTTTGATAAAGGTGTTTGGGTAATAGATACTGCTGCCACGAGTCATTTTTGTAATGACAAGAGTTTATTTTTAGATCTTAAACCGATAACTAACATGAAAATGTCGTTAGCAACGGAGGATAAAAGTTGTCCCGTAGAAGGAATCGGTACACTTAGATTTCGGGTAAAATATAAGGGGAGTTTTCATGAAATAACTTTGTCTGATGTTTTATTTAATCCTAAGTTGAGGAGAAATTTGTTATCCGGTTCCAGATTAGAAAGTAAAGGTGCGCATTTTGTGGGTACTAAAGGTAAAATTAATGTTTTTAATAAAGACTGGATAAAATTGTTCTCGGCGACACGCCATGAAAATTTGTACTTTTTTAGCCGGATCATTATATTATACCAAAGAGTAAAGAAATTAGTTTTATTAGTGATGTAACCGCTAAAACAAAAAACGGATCAATAGAAATATGGCATCAACGCTTTTGTCATGTTAATAACGATTACTTGGTAAAAACTAGTAAAAATGATAGTGTAAAAGGTCTCCCACGCTTAACTGATAATGGTAAGACTCATTGTATACCGTGTAAATTAGCAAAGTACAAGAGAGTTTCATTCAAAAAGACGGGGGCCGTAAGATCAAAACGTCCATTGGAATTGTTGCATATGGACCTCTGTGGTCCAATGCCAACTGAAAACCAAGGCGGTAATAAATATTTCTTGAGTATAATTGACGATTATTCAAGAAAGGTGACTGTATTTCCCATCCGAAATAAATCTGACGTATTTCATACGTTTATAAGATTTCAGAAACGAGCAGAACGTTTTCTAAGTAAAAAGGTAATAGCAGTTAGAACTGATGTGGCGGACTAGAATTTTGTAATAAGGATATGGATAATTTCTTGACAGAACTGGGTATAAAGCATGAGGTAACAAATTCATATACGCCAGAAATGAATGGGGTCGCGGAGAGATTCAATTTAACCGCTCTAGATGGCATCAAAACATTGCTTAAGTCTAGTGAAGTTCCCCATAAGTTTTGGGGAGAAGCATTACTTTGTTTCACTTATGCGTGGAATCGAATTTGTCACAAAGACAGTAACAAAACGCCTTTTGAAAAATAATCAGGTAGAAGACCATCGGTATTGCATCTAATACCTTTTGGATGTTTGGCATATGCTGGTGTGCCAAAACAAATTAGAAAAAAATTCGGTGCGAAAATGGGAATTATGATGGGATACGCACAACGTACTAAGGGTTATAGAATATGGTTGATAGATGAAAATAAATTAGTCGAGACTATTAATGTAAGATATTCGATGAAAATAAGAGGGGAATTAATTTTAGACAAAAAGTTAATAGTAACCTTGGATATAATTTAAACCTTCCTGATTATGATGATGAGGATGATTTTGATAGAGTAAAAGATTCATTAACGAGTCGTTTAGTTTCAAAGACAAGTACGGAAACGCCCTCAACATCTGAAAAACCAGATGTATCTTCCGATAATCATAGCTTGATCCCACGTACAGAGGTTAAGTGGATTCGAAATATAGGTAGGAAAGTAACTGGATCTAACGTATATTATAGTATAGAAGGGGAAGCAACCCGATTGAAATCTTTTAACGAAATAGAGAGATACTGTAAGAGGGGCACAATATTGAGTAGGATCCTAGTTTATTTAATTTTAGAAAAGATAATACCGAATCCCAGGGATTTTCAGATTTGTCAGAGCAACAAGAAGCTCTTATGGTTGAAGTAACTATTCCTAACTGTTGCAAACAGGCGATAAGATCCAGAGACGCATCTAAATGGCATGATGCAATGGATAAAGAAATTAACGTAATGATGGAACGTAAAGTTTGGGATTTAGTTGATCATCCGGATAATATAAAAATTTTAGAAAACCGTTGGGTTTATACCATTAAATATGATGAAAATAATAAAATTGTTAGATACAAGGCCCGCTTAGTTGCGCGAGGTAACACACAATTACGAGGAGAGTCATTTGACGAGGTATTTAGTCCAGTTATTAACTTTACTAGTGTAAGATTATTTTTCACTATCTGTGTATGTTTGTGGAAATGGACGCATATTAAAGTAGATATCACTAATGCTTATTTATATGCTTAGATACTGTAATCTACATGAAGCAACCAACTGGATATGAAATTGATAATAACAAAGTATGTAAGTTACGTAAAGCAATATATGGACTCCACCAGAGTGGACGCCAGTGGTTTTTGGAATTAGAAAATAAATAAATTAAATTAAAATTTAAGAAATTAGAGTGGGTTAATTGTGTATATATGTTTGAAGATAATGTAATTTTATTATTTTATGTAGATGACATGATTATATTTGGAAAAGAAATGGAAAACGTAAATTTTGTATTACAATTATTGCAGAAAAATTTTGATTTAAAAATTATGGGTAAAACAAAGAAATTATTAGGAATATAATTTGAAGAAATAGGTAAAAGTCTGTTTATACATCAGAGATCTTACATTCGAAGGTTATGTGTGAAATTTACGAAAAATATAAATATCTCGTAAAAGTTCATTACCTATATCAAAAGGTCAAGTTCTTTCCAAATTAGATTCACCCAAAACTAGCGAAGAAATTTTAACAGTTCCTTATAGAAATTTAATAGGATCTTTGTCATTTATTGCTATACGCACAAGACCCGATATTATGTATGCAGTAAATGTATTATCTCAATTCCAAGCAAACCCGGGAATAAAACATTGGAATTGCTTATTGAGATTATTAGGTTATTTAAAATACACTCAAGAATATAAATTAGAACTTTCAAAAGTTAAATCATTAAAACTAAGATGTTATTCAGACTCAGATTTTGCTACAAATAGGGATGATCGAGTGTCGATGGGAGGGTTTATAACTTTTATAGACGAAACTCCAATTTCATGGCGAACTTTCAAGCAAAAATCCGTTAGTCTGTCGACCATGGAAGCTGAGTATGTTAGTTTAACAGAAGCAGCTAAGGAATTCAATTGGCTAAAGAATGTAATTAATAATAAAAGTTTAAATTTGGAATTATGAAAATGTAATGTTTTGTGATATAATCAAGCTGCTATAAGTTTTTCAAAGTCACCGGTAGAAAATTATAGAACAAAACATATCGATGTTCGTTATCATTTTTTAAGGCACTTGATATACGACAAGGTTTTCCAAATTAAATATATAGGTACCAAAAATAATTTGGACATTTTTACCAAACCCATGGTAAAGGAAAAATTGTTGGAATTTTGTAGAAAATTATTTTTTTTTTTAGAGAATAAGACTTTTGTTTTTTTTAAGATTAAAATATTAGTTTGTTTATTACAATAAAAAGATTGTGAATAAAATGTATTTTTTGTGTTAAATTGTGTAACATGTGATTATAGATTAAAATTAATTTACTGATTTGTAAGAGATAATGGTATGAGATTGGAAAAAGGGGGCCGATTGTTAGACATTTAAAAAGTAAAACCATTCGAAATATTTTTCGGATCCAAATTTTTATGATCTCCTTGTGTTGTTTTTCCAATCCCGTTCCATGATCTCAATGAAAGTAAACACACCGATTCGAACCCGATCTTTTGCAAGTTTCGTGATTTGTGGTTGGCAGCAACTGCAATGCAAATCGAGCGACTATTTAAACTCGGCTCATGTTAGTTTTTCAGAAGGGAAGGAGAAAAAGAAATATAAGTGTGTGAGTGTTTTAGCTCTTAGAGGAAGAGAGCGGCTGGTTGGCAATGCAACTGTATGTTGCATCACCATTTTCAGATTATAAATTCATTTTACAATATTAGACTGTAAGAAGACGGTTCGAATCGGATGTCTGGTAATGTTGATTTTTGAACTTATTGTTTTTTTATCGCTCCAGTAACGAGCACATTGACTTTATCATTGATTATTAAAAGCCAATTTTAAGAAACTGCTTTCGTCTTCATGCCTCCTCGACACAAAAATTTCACTGCTTGCTTTGCTAAAATTTGAGTTAGTTTACCAGTAAGTGTAACAAAAAAGATTTTAACTAAAAACATTTTACCCCTGTTAACTTTTTATTTTTGCCGAGCAACTTATCGGATTGAGCTTAAAGAAGTTCCTATTATTGGACTTTTTTAAAAAAACATCTATTTCTTTCTATCAAACTGAGACAAAAATAATTGCTCAATTGGAAAGATCTTTTATTTCGCCACAATACGGTATAATTCTTTTTAAAAAATAATATTTTCTATTTTTTACGATTTTTTCTAAAATGAGTCAAAATCGATGCGTTTTCATGAACATGATTTCTAAATCGTATTCTTTTTAGGGTATTTAAATAAAAGCTTGTTTTTTTAAAAAAATTTTTTTACTTTTAATTTATTTTAGAATAAGTTTATCGCGACAAATGTATCCTATCATACTTCACTACAATTTTTTAAAATCAGAAGTAAGATTGCTTGTTTAAATTCTCATCACAGCTTGCAAGTTTATGTCAGGCAATTTACATCTATATTTACTCTTTTGCTGATCTTCAAGCAGAGAAAATTTTGTTCACATAAATATATGTCAAGTAAAATATAAAGGAAGATTTCCCCTTTAAAGTATTTCATGCATGCTAATTTTCCAGCTGACAAAGATTTGTAGAAGTCAATGGAATAGCATTAAATATTTTCGTCACTCTGTGATCTGACTGCATAGCAATAAGTTGAAGCTTTAGCTCCTCAGGTGCTGTACCAATATCATCAGTAATGGGGGTAACAGAGCAAATTGAATTTAAGCTAAATTTTATTTAAACCCTGAAGTCTTATTATGACCTCATCCTCCAAGCTCTGCATATGATTTCTTAGTAAAACACTTTCAGGTACTTTATTTTCCAATAGTGAAAAATAAAAAAACAAATCTTTGCTTACGTACGGGAAAGAAATCTCGGTTCAAAGCTAATTTTCTGACATACTTCGCGGGCCGTTAGTTGTTCACCCCTGACTTAGAAAAAATCTCCGGGTTGCTTTCTTTGACTACCAGTCTTGTTAAAGGTGAAAACGATGTATCAAGTCGTCAATACTAGGCCACCGCATTCACCTTTAACTGAACCGGAGAACAAAAGAAGAAAACCAGTTTTTCTCCGTAAGCTCGATTCACAGTCGCAAGTCTGAAAACATTCTGACCGGTATCACAGCTCGGTTTGATTTAACCGCGCCTGCACAATAAGCGTAGTCACGGGTATATTCTGACCAATCAGGTTGCAATCTTGCAGTGATGCAATGTACGAAGGTGAGTCGAAAAATAAGTTTTCCCTGTCGACTGCGGTCAGAGATTTGTATGAAAGTCGAAAAACAGAATGAGACATTAAAGATAAGACATGGCTATTTTTCCACACAAGTATCAAGTACATTGAGACACACATTTGTCATACCACTTGATAAGCTTAAAAAAATCAGGGATTTGCCTATGGAAGAAGTGTTTACTTTTGCATGGAGATTTTGGAGGTTGGAACCATCAATGTGTGTGTGTGCTGAATTTGAATGAATTCATAAAAATTGAAGGGCGCGATTCGGGAAAAGCGGCCTGTTTCTCATACCTGGCATTCTGTTTTTGGATGACAATGCGAGATCACACTCGACTACGGCAACGCAAAACGATATTGTAATTCTTTGTTGGGAGCGCCTATATCACAGTCCTGATCTCGTACCAAGTGACGTTAACCTGTTTCCGGATTTAAAAAAGAATCTCGCCTGAAGACGCTTTGGGATCAATGCTGAAGTCAAACAAGCCGTTAATCCAGTAATACTCTACCTAAGGCCCACTGAATCTTTTTAAGTAGCCCGGTCATGGCCCATTGCTCTGAGAAATTTAGTTAATTAAGAACATTGTATTAAAAATTTGGTGGGAAATTCTTTGTCAAGAAATCAAATACATCAGTTGTGATTTTTGCTGTCGGTGTCGTACAGGTACGAATTGATATTCTTTTTCTATTTGGTACGGTTACGGTTAGTGATAACAGACAACAGTAAAAAGGCGACAATTTTATGGTGGAACTAATTTTTAACTATCTTTCATATCTTGCAAGTGAAAAATATTCGAAGACAATATATCGTTTCAAGACGATTGGGAGGCCAACTATTTTGTAGTGAAAAACAAACATGGATCAGTAACTGTTTGATTTGTCAGGAAAGTGCTGTATTTAAAAAAATACCAATAAACAGGAATCATTCAATGACACTTTTCCTCGAAGATCTCTTTCAAGAGGTCATAAATAGGTTTTCTTGAATAATCTTTGCAACAACAAAGTGTTTTGTACAGTAGGTGAACACAGCGGTAAAATTGTGAAGGAGTGTTTCTAAATGTTCTAATTTATCCTTAATCTTAAATGTTTCTAGTTTAGTGTTACTGACAAAAATAAAAAATTTAAAAAATAATAATATTAAAAAAAAGCGAAACAGGAGTTATAATATTTTAATCAACTTTCCACTTTTTGAATTTCCAATGTTATCTTGGTCTTAAAGCATTTCTCCCCGCCCCCCTTCTCCAATTTATCCTTATGTTGCAGCCCGCGTGAAATAATTAACATATGTATGCGGCCTGCGTAAAATAGCTGATATATGTATGCGGCCCAGCAGAAAAAAAGGTTGAGTATCCCTGCTTTTTCCGTATGCAAAGCCCTGAATTTTTCTTGGGGGGCTTTTTGACGCTTATCAAACGGTATGACAAATGTCTCAATTTGCTTTTTACTTATGGGGAAAAGTAAAGTTATGTCTCATCTTTAATGTCTCATTCCATTTTTTGACTTTCATACGCAACTCTGACCACAGTCTATAGGGGATACTTATTTTCCGACTCACCCTCGTAGTATTAAACACAGGTTTGCATTCACTTGGCCCCCGTTACTTAACTCCAGGTGCTTAACTTAAGCTGGATACAGTCAGGAATGAATACGACCATAAAACAGGATTGTAAATTTAATTAATAGTTAATTGCTTGCGAGAATAACCGTAGAATTTTTTTCTGCATAGCACACAAGAAGTAAAACATTTCTTTCAAATATAATTTATTGCTATACGGTTATATGTAGTTAATCAAAAAATTCAAATCAAGGTTTGAATTTACATCTTTAAAGTAACAAAGTATCATTTGTATCGAAACATCTACAATTCACCTTTACAATTTTTATAATTCGCATTTTATTTTCTTGAAGAACTAACTTGCTTACAAACGTTAAATAAAAAACTGAGTCCATCTAAGCACTATTTTCCAAGGGTTATCCCTGTTCGAATATACACCTAACTCTCTTTTTATACACGATTTTGAAATTACACTGTTCATGAATATGTAACGCTTTTTCAATTCCTGTGCTATTAGCTCACACTCTCTCTATATTTATTTATTTATTTACTTATCTTGGTGGAATTTTCAATCTTTAAGGAAATATAGTTTAAAGTGTTCAATTGAGCTGAAATTTTATATAAACGATTATTTTGAATTACAATACAATAATTTAATTATAATTAATAAAAATTATTTGATTAAAACTATTTATTTAAAGAATTCCAAATACAGCCACGTTGGCATAATTTTTGGCGACTTGTGTAAAAACTTGAAAAGATTTTTTTTCTCACGTTTTAAAGCATTCAGTTGAACTGAAATTTTATATACACGATTGTTTTGGATGACAATGTGATATTTTAATCATACTTAATAAAAATTAATTGCCACTTAATATTGTGATTCTGTCCTACGTATGTACTATTTGTCCTATGAACATATTTATATTAATCGAAATTATTTAATAATAAGTAGCTAAAATAAAGTTTTCCTTTGTTGATCTAAGTAAGAATTAACTTAAATATTTTCTTTTATATTACTTGTTTCTTACAAAAATGTTTGTTCTAGTACAAATCCCAAAAAGATTTGGGTATTCGTGTCCCTTGGCTGAGAACAATTTGATAGAATTTATGACAGTTTATGATAATAAAGAAGTCAATGATGACGAAGTCGAAGGCAAAGTTAAGCTATTAACAGCTGATTAATAAGCGGGGGTTTGAAATTTGCTACAAGTAGGGAACATCATTTTCTTACTCATGATTCTGAAATAGAACGTGCATTAAAAGGACCTATATAAAAGATCAGCCTTTTTTTGCCCATCATAGCCATGAAAATTCAAAGTATTTATTGGAGATATATTACACTCATGTCCAAAATTATCTTTACATACCCAAAAATGATGATATTCAATGAAATATCCAATCAATGTGATCCGTATTTGCAGGGAATGTGTGAAAACCAAGCCTAATTACATTATCCAATCAAAAGTAATCAAACGGTTTGTGATATGCAAATCTAGGCGTTACGTCATCCAAGGGTGTGAATCAAGCGCTTTGCGCAAACTGAATATTTGAGTGAATTTCTGCAACATAGCGTTTGATTTCAGTGTGTAGAGACTCAAAGTGGTTTGTTATGGCTTCGAGGTATCATTTGGAAGAATCTGTAAAGTGGCGAATTATCGGCCGTTTAGAAGCAGGGCAGTCAATCACGGAAACAGCCACATGTCTGAATATTTCAAGACAGACAGTCTCTAAGCTATGGAAACAGTTTCAAAATGATGGAACTGTTGTAAGGAGGCCTGGACAAGGTCGGAAACGAATGACAACTGCTTCTGAAGATCGGTATCTGGCATTAACTGCCCGTCGTAACAGAAAGGCTACTGCTCGCCACTTAAGTTCAGAGCTTGCAGCCGCCACTGGAGCTGTTGCATCACGGCAAACAATATACAGAAGGCTTAACGAAAAAGGCCTTTATGCCAGAAAGCCAAGGGTATGTGTTTTACTGTATTCACAGAAAAAGAGGGATCGCTTTAATTGGTGTAAAGAACATCAAAACTGGACTGAACATCAATGGTCCCATGTTCTCTTTACTGATGAGTCGCGGTTTAGTTTAACAGGTGATTCTAAACGTGTTTACATCTGGAGGGAGTCAGGAACACGAAATGATCCCTCGAACATTGTGGAACGTGACCATTTCGGTAGTGGAGGTGTGATGGTATGGGGGGAATAATGATCGATGGACGTACGCCTCTACACGTGTTCAGAAGCGGATCTGTGACAGGCCAGATATATCGGGATGAGGTCTTAGATCCTTATGTAAGACTTTTCAGGGGTGCATATGGACGTGACTTTTTATTTATGGATGATAATGCTCGTCCACATCGAGCAAACCTCGTTGATGAATTCCTTGAAAGTGAAGACATTAAGCGAATACCTTGGCCAGCAAACTCTCCTGACCTTAACCCAATAGAGAACTTATGGGACTACCTTGGAAGAGCCATTGCACGTAGACATCCTCCTCCTAGAGATGTAAATGGCCTGAAGACTGCATTGCTGGAAGAGGGTGGAGTTTAATTCCCCAGACTGTGATTAACAACGTTATTTCCAGCCTTAAAACACGTTGTGATATGTGTGTACGAGTCAGGAGATCATATTCCATATTAAATTCGTAAGACTTAATTCTTTTTCTGAATCATTCCTTTTTTTTTTCTTTTAACTCTCTTTGTCACACTTTATTACCATTTTTATTGTTTCATGCTACATGTGGTAATCTTCAATTTTTTCTTTTGCATTTATGTGTCATAATGTTATGTATCATTCCACGAAAATTCATTAAATTATAAGTCATAGTCTCTGAGAAATCCGTGAATTTATGCATGTAAACATTATTTTGGACATGAGTGTATTATATTTATGTGAACCTTTTAGGTATTGATCTATACTTTTATTTCTAAGTAGTAAGGAAAAAATAGCAAGTCACAAAAAAGTCATCAAACTTGGCAAACTCGTTGAGTTTTATTATTTTAAGCACTTTTTCTTTCATTAAAAAATGGTTAAACGCTTTAAGTAACACTATATTTTTGGTCTCTCAAATACTGCAATAATAAGGCTCTTAAACTAACATTAATTTGTTTTGGCGCATCGAGCGCTTTGATGTGATAAGAAACAAAATAGCTTGTTTGCGAATCGGTCAGACTCATACGTCACGTGCGTGTTGAAACGTGTGTTCATCTCGCGCATGTCATATTGTAATAATAATATTTCTTTTGTATTGTGGCCATTATTTTACGTAGTATTGTATACGTTTTGTGTATTATTATAAAATAATGCACTCACGAACATCTTAATCAATCGGGGTTGTACTCTCTTTACGTAAATCGAGAAGACTCCTCAGTTCTTGACTCCAGTTCGACTTAAGATCCGACACACAAGTTCAAAAATATATAACATATGTATAAGAACAAGTATAGGTTATAATCCAAACATTTAATGGTATTGTCAGCGCAAAGTTGGCGCTAGAGTTGTTGGCTGCTGCGCACATGTTGCATCTGTACTTTGGTACTTGGGATATTGGGGTTATAATCACACTCAGAAAAAAATACCCAATCTTGGATATGATGATACACTTCAAGACGCTGCTACTGGATAGTCCATTGACGATTCAGCCAGTGAAAGCAAGAAGGAAATACAGTAGAATGGCGTTTATCCGAATCAATTGGGAACGGAAACCGTTCGTATATGTAATTGTTCGGATAACCGAAAACCGAAGACAATCCATGCAGTATATGAAACTGGACACTATACGAATATTGAAAATCATCACATGCTGGAAACGTGCTTGAATTAAAAGCAAAATAGGGGCAAATTGTCGCAATTTTACCTTTATCGTGGAAAATAACCATTTATTTTTCGCTGTACCATTGCACACCTTCTTGTTTTCGCTGCAAGATATTTGATTCTCTTGAAAAGCAGTAATTGAGTAGGACAGCACACTGATTGTTGTTCGTGCCACTCCATAGCTGTCTCTAACGCAGAAAACGCGTCAGCATCTGGTGGACCCTTGCTACTTTCGTTGTTGTTGTTATCCTCGTCTTCATCCGTTTCATCATCGACATGGTAGGGTTCTTCTTATATGAAATTCTCAATCTCGTCATCATTTAGCATTTGGAATTCACAGTCTTCTGTATCGCATGCAATCCAGGTTTCTACATCTTCTTCATCGCATTCTTAAATTCCTGATTTAAAGTTCTTCAACCAACCAGTGCTAGCTTTGAAATCAACCATACCACTTAATTTCTTGTTAAGTTCCATAGTTCCATCCCGGTATCGGGGCCCTTTGCTCCTTCTTTGTGAAAACCACAAGTAGAGTGCACGATCAAGAACAACATCGTTTGCTTCCCTCGTGGTTTTCCTTTCCTTCCATCCATTTTCTGAGTCAAGTTTTGACGCAAAATTTAAAATGGTTTCCCGGCTTTTTTTATGTCAGAAATTGTTGACTTTCCAACATCATAAAACCGTGCTAGAGACGCTCCATTTTCTCCCTTCGCGATATTGTTCAATATTTCAAGTTGTGTCTCTATGTTCAAGACGTTGCGCTTCCGTTTTGAATTCGAAGCCATAGCAGTTCACAACTCAACAAAAGACCACGTACTTGGAGACCCTTCACTTGGAAACAAACTGACCCAATATTCTGCGCAGATATTTACCAAATCACACAAATGAAATTCCTCAAATATCCCTGGGAGCTTTTCCCAACACTTTTGGCCGCACGCGAAACAACTGTGGAGCATTACACTGTTCGAAAACGTATTCACATACAGTACATGTAGATGACAACAAATAAAAACCGATCCGAATATTTGACGCTCCGGAAAATAAACATTTGTTACAAAAAGTTTAATATTGTTATTTTTCTCCTGTTTCCTCTATTTAATAAAAGATTTTCTTGAAAAAAACGTAACATTTTCATTTCGATTGAGTATCATTGTTATGAAAAATACTTATTATGAATTTGCCGATGGGCGAAAAAAAAGCCGATCTTTACCCACCACCTTTCATGTAATCATTTTGTGTTGCAGGATATCAAGAATTATATATGCAACTTTAGAAACACCCCAAAACAGCCACGCTAACAACAGATTTTGTAACAACAAAAAAACCTGAGACCATTAATAAAGAAAGAAATCATTTTAATCAAAGCCAAAACTTGTGCTAGACATATCTGACACATCTGCTGATGATAGCAATTTTGATCCAGTTCGTAATAAACGTGCACGCGCTTCTTATAAGTATCGATGAATAGTTGTTAGTTATTTCATTTCTAATTTCAATTTGAATTTTTAAATGTTTTATGTACTTATAGATTGAATTTTCACAATACACTAATTTATTTTTTTTGTAATAAAATGAATTGATTTTATTCTATAAAAATCTGTTGCATAGATTTTATTATTAAATTTTTTTGCACAGTTTTTTTATCTTACACAATTTCTTAAAGTTGTGGAACAGGACCTCAAATTCACCGTATGTCACGTATATACTGATCTGGTTTTCTGATGAACTTATCTAACGCGTAAGAAAAGAGTTGGGTATATGTATACATGATAACCTAACATTACTGGTAATAATATTTTATTCGAGTTAGCAAATTATAATTAATGGAATAATTTTTAAAATGAATTACCTTACTCTACTTAAAACAATGTATAAAAAGAGTTTCAATATTCAGAAGTCATTGCTATACGAAGCATTTAAAAATTATTTATGTAAAGCTAGCAAAAGACATTTCTTTTAGTCAAAGATGTGATTCGAGAAGAATTTAATTACTCGAAGTTCTCGGCACTTAAAGTTTATCTCTTTAAGCCTAGTCAGGAAAATGATTAAAGACAAAAAGATAATGTCATCTAAGCAATTTAGGCATTAGTTTAATTGCTGGAAACAACATTTAACAGGCTATATACAGAGTATATTTCTTTAAACGTATATTCTCCACCCTTTAAAATTGAAAATATGCAAAATAGGCAGATTTTACGGAAGTATATAATTTATAAAGAATGTAAGGGTTTTTTTTACTTTTAATATCTTAATATGTAGCGATCTAAAGATACTAATGATTAATAAAGGCTAATATAAACTAAATACGTTAATAACGGATAACCTATAACCTGGTTTATATTAGCCGTTATCCACTCGCTTCGCTGAATATTTCCCGAAGCTGTATGGCTATGCACTGTTAATAAGTTATTGACATTGCTACGTAGATTGAGGGGTTCAAAGATTTTATGCTTTTAATCTCAAAAGTCAAGACAGTTCTTTAAGTACGATGAAAATTTATTGTCGAAAAACAATCCTTAGATAAATTATAGTTTAAAAAAAACTAAAAAATCCACTTTTATATTTAATCGAGCTAAAAAGTAAACAAGTAATATATATATATATATATATATATATATATATATATATATATATATATATATATATATAAATTTTAAGTCAATTCTTATTTGAATAGATGAATAGAAAGTATTTTATTACGATTGAAAATTTGAATAAGGTATATATATATAAGGTATATATATTTCTAGTTAATAATTTTATTCTTATATTAAGAATTATTTTTTACTCTTTAGTTCTATTCACACACACACACATACACATACTATAAAAGAAAGTTTTTTTTAGTTTTTTTGAACTATCATTTATTCATTGATAAATTAATCTTATATGTGCGTCATTTTTTTTAGAATTCTATCAGTGCGTTGATGCGGCCTGGTTTGCAAAACGTAGGATCAGCCAACGCATCCTTCCCTTTTTCACATAAAGAACAAATGTTGTTTGTTTGTTGTATTTGTGTGAACCATGAGCGTTTTCGCTTTAGGGTTGTAACTTAATCTTTTAGTCTGGAAATGCGAAATCGTTAATCCTGTTGAAACTGATCAGGTCAATGGAACAAATTATGAAATTATTGTATTGTCATCGGTCCTTAACAAGTGTTCAAAATCTCTAACTAACCTTTTAAAATGGGTAAAAATCAAGTTAAAAGATTCCGTTGCATACAGGTGAAACTAATAAAAACGTGTTAAAATAGAGGATATAGAAGCAAAATAAATCTCAAAAGGTGTTCACACCTTCTACAGCCTTCAGACACAACAATCAGCGTCTGAAAATACAAGTACGTGGAGTTTATTTTCAAGCAACTAATCGCCGTGGACTATTCAACAGTCAAAGCCAGCGATCGCCAAACTTTTTGACCTCACGGACCAGTAAAATCATAACTTAAATCCCGCTGACTACTAATAGAATTTTATAACTTTTCACGTATGGTTTTGAATTGAATTATGTTTCAAAGTATCTTAAAACATAACTTAGACATAAACATAAGATAACATAACGTAAACATAACATAACATAAACAATGCATGATGAGTAAGTATATTCCCCATTTTTCTGAGGACCAGCGACATTTTCTCACGGACCACCACTTTGGCGATCTCTGGTCAAAGCAATACTGATTCATTTTCAGTGAGTGACTCCCATGTACAGTCTACGCAGTCTTTCTCGGAAAATCGGCTTGCTTCATAGATCGTGATCTCTCCAGTAATTTCCAGAAACATCCGTATGATAGCCAAATTGCCAATACTTCGCTAAGTTTCGATTGAAGTGCCAATTATAATGTTAGGAACAGCGCTGCTTGCAAAGATCACAATTTTTGTCATAAAATAAATGCAACAGAAAGTAATATTAATATATTAAACACACGCATACAAATTACTTACTCTGTTTTAAGCATTAACTACACATCATTTGTACCTATATCCTAGTATTAAGCTTATATCCTAGTATAAGTCCTAGTATTAAGCTTTCGATTGTATTGAAAAACATTCTTTTTGACCTAGTCTCTTGATTTACAAAAACATACTTAAATTGCTAAAATGGAAGTATAATTATAACGGAAGTGTCCTTATAAACCCCTCTCCCAGATGTGATTGCCACGAAACCATTTCTAGTGGAATTGCACTCAACAAAATAAAAATGCTTGCTAAATTTCAAGTATAAAGGTATAATAATTCCAGATAACTCAAGATTAGCTTATGAGAGAATGAATGAATTAGTGTTTGAGTCACTTTTTTTTCAATATAGATCTTCGAATTGTTAAGAATATACCTGGAAGTTATTTTAGTGCAATAGTTATAACGACTTCCTCTTAAAAATATTGTCAGGAGGGTTTTAAATTTTTGTAGGTATATTGTTACGTTGTGGATCTCGGTTGGTCATCTTCCAAATGTAGGACAAGTCTAGGTCAGGGGTATACAAGTAGCAGCTCTCATAGACAGTCAGTAAACCAAATAGACAGAAAATGTTCTCTATATTTGTGTCAATTTGTTTCTGGTCAAATTTTTCTTGCATGAGGATCAACAAGAGTAAATATCCATGCAAGTTGGCTGACGTTAATTTACAGCAATAATAATATTTATTATCATATTGTAAACGTAACTCATTTAATATGAACATTTTTTAATAATAATTGATATTATTTTATGTAAATTTTCAGTCGTAAATATATATATATATATATATATATATATATATATATCGATTTCCAGATTCTATTTTACATGTAAGTTTTTCCTAATTTTTTCTACATAATTTTTTTTATTATTCCTCTCCTTGACAGATTCATTTTTGTTCCATTTTCTCAATTTCTTGTTACTTTATTATATTATCAATTTCATCATCCACGTGTTATATTAGGCTTAACTTTTCAACTTGTTCTTTTATTTTCCTATTATATCGAAAATTTCTGCTGTACGGGGAAGGTTGGATCGATAAAGCATTGCTAACACTAATTCGTTGGCCTAATTCAGCGACAGCTTTAGAAATCATAATAGGTCTCCAGTTTAGTCCAAAGACTTTTTTTACCTACATTTGTTGTGTCTGGTGAATTCTAATTTATTCCTTCTGTAGCACTGTAGGTTCTAGTACTTCTTCACTTTTATTTTATTATAGTATATATATATATATTGATGCGAGGCTATAGTAATAAATTATTAGTTTAAGTAACCCAGGTTCGGTATTCGCAAATCGCATTATGACCAATGTTAACAAATAGAATTATCTCGATTAATTAATTGTTAATAACTACAAACTCGATTAAATGCTCATTTCGCTTAAGATATAGTTAAATTTATCGGTAAATGAGTAAAAATAAAGTTTACAAAAAAGTAATGAAAGAAAACTTAACTTTGAAGGAGTACATGGTCGCCTTGGGCAGTCCCGGTTGGGTCGCGAGCTCCTTCTACTTGAAACGTCTTTGCTGCAATTTTTTGGGAGAGTGCGTCTCGAAATTCGGGTGTGCTCCATTTTATTCTCAACCTCATCACACCAAAATCCTGGAGCCGGACTAGTTACTGTCCCTTGAATTGCGCATCTAATTGGATAATTCCCATCGCGCAATGCTACAAGTCATGAAATTTATGCATTCACTGAACTCAG